>RJWH01000844.1:0-65231 GCA_004363575.1 Solenodon paradoxus
CTCAAAACTCGGACGGGCCACCCCGCGGTTGCTCCAATCCGTGGAAAAGGCAAACGAGCGCCCTCCGCCCGCAGCGCGCACCCGGGCTCCGGCACTGCGCCTAGCGCAGCGCTAGTGCGAGTCTCCAGCTACCCCTTCAATGGAGTGTTCCCGAAAATAAAGCGAGAAGGGAGGGTTGAAATTGCGCTTGGAAACACCCCGACCACACCAGCGGAGACTCGAGCTCTTTCTCCCGGTGGGAGTGGAGACCGCTGTGCGCGGGTGACGTCCGCGCCGCTGCCTGCGAAAAGCCCACCTGCCCGTCTGTGATCCGCCAGCGCAAAAGTCGGGGCTCGTCGCTGTCCTGCTCAGGCACTGCCCGAGGCTCCGAGCGCCGTTGCCTCAGCTAGTTTGGAGTTACACCCTCGACCCTGACTCCGGCCCCCAGAGCCTTCGGAGTGTCCCCCGGCGACTGCGAGCGGACCCGCCCGCCAGGACCTCGCCATGGCTGGGGCGCGCAGGCTGTTCTCTCTGTGGCTGGGCTGCTTCTGCGTGAGCCTGGTGCAGGGAGACAGACTAAAGCAGCATTCCCCGGAGTTCCGCAAGACTGTGCCAGGCGATCACGCCGCAGGTGATGGCTCCAGCCCGGTGCTGCAGCCACACGACAAGGTATCGGAGCACATGCTGCGGCTCTATGACAGGTATTGTGGCGGCCGCACGACCGAGGCGGCACTGGGACCAGGCTCCCTAGAGCGGGGCTCGCAGCCCCTGCGCCCCCAGCTACTGAGCGAAGGCAACACGGTTCGCAGTTTTCGAGCTGGAGCAGCAGGTGAGTGCCGGAGGCGCCGGGTTCCTGAGGTCCCGCCCCAGATTTCTCCCAAGACCCTCCACCCCCCACGCCCACTGCTTCTTAGTCTGCCCTCGGTTCTCCCTACTACCTGGAGAACTTCCCTAACCCTCGGCGGGCGGCTGAGCTCGGAGCCCCTCGATCAGGTCACACACCGGTATCTCTCCAGTAAGTGAGCCCAGTTCGGGAGTCCGAGGGGTGACGGAGAGGGCGCAAAGCAGTAGAGGGTCAGCTGGAGAACTGCATGGAAAGGAAAGGGGCTCCCGGCCCCAGCCAGCGTCCAGCGCAGGGCTCTGGTCCCGGTGTCCGGTGTCCGGAGCCCCTCCGGGTTACCTTATGCTGGTGTTTCTTAAGTCTATTAGCAGAAATTCCCTTGGATGAGCTTTAGTCATGTTTACCTAGACGCAAGATGTCATTTTATACCAATCCCAGGGGCACCGGAGAGAAAAGTGACCCTTGAATTAGACACCTTGCCTTTTCGGTTTCTCTTCTCCAAATCTTGCACCACTTCTTAATAGGCGTCCTCCATGTTATTATATTTGACACTTTCTACTTAATAGTTCCCTGGTTGTGAACATACATACTAAACCAGGTGCTCGTGTGTTTTCGATTATTTAAAACCCACCTGGGCAAATCTGGGTTGTACCATCCTCCCTGGGAGGAGGTGGGAGCTGTGGGAGCAAGCAGGGATGCAAACACCTCTTGGAATCTGCCGATGAAAATCTACTCAACCCATTTTACAACCGGCAGATCACCGCGGACTGAAATTCATGGCTTAACAAGGTTTCTCCTGGCCCCTGTGGTGAAGGAATAACTTATGCTGTCTGCCTCCCTCTTGCTAACAGCTTGAGGGAAAGTTTCCTGGACGCTAACTGGGTTTATTGCTTTGAGGATGCACCAGGCTTCTTTGTTCACTACAGTCATGATAAAGGGAAATGTAACTGCAAAGCCATTCTTCAGTGAATCCTTGAAAAATAGCCAAGAATCTTCAAGTAAGGAGGCCATGCCTCATGTTCTATCAATTCTGTCACAATCACTAGAGAGAAATCTCACAAAGCTTTGATATGTAGAACTCCTGGAAAAAGGGACAACCAAGGCATCCATCAAGAAAAGCCCTGGGCTGACACTGTAAATACACTCTAGAGTTCATAGGTATGATGACAATTACAGTAAATGTGAATTATGCTTTCTAATGCAGAAGTCTTTAGCTGGAGTCTGAGTTGAACCAGATTTCACTTTCTTCTTAAAACCATGAACATATTCTATAAGGAGTTGGCCTCTGTTAAGGAAACAGAAACTTGTTCTGGGTTATCCACAATATCCCAGCCACTTGAGGAGGCTGTCCCCACAGATGACCACGCCAGTGGATGTTCTGTTTACTTTAGTGAAACTCTGCAGGTAGAACCTAGTGTACCAGTGTGGCAGGGCCAATAAGAACTGGAAGAGTTGGATGGGCAAGGCAATGAAGGAGATGCTCATATTGCTCTAAACTTAATACCCGTTTTCTCAGTAATATTCCTAGGGAAACATGTTTATATCAACAAGTTTCTTTTTAAGTATGAATCACAGGGTTTAGAGGTGGAATATGAGTTTACTCATTCATACATTTTGTGTAGATTTTTCTATTTCTCTTTTAGGCTGAGTGAACCATGAGTGGGAGATGGACGAGGATTTGAATAAATCAGCCACCATAATCTTTTTGGCTTTGACTCATTCTGTGTTATAATTTCAGTGTGTTCCTCTTATCCACTTCACTGTAGTCTTTTGCCATCAAATGATAAACTCTGATATGGAAGTTCCCTTGAAATAATGAATTGCCACTTAAAGCATATATACAAGGCTGTGTGCGCTGATAAGAAAAGCAGTCCCCTTAACATCCTAGAGATTGTCTTAATGACTTATTCATCAAGCGTAGACACTGGTTTTTGTGGAAGCTTGAGTGTCACATTACCACATTGGAGACTCCTGGAGAGGTGGTTCATGCTGGACCCCTTCCAAGAGTGTTTAGTTACTAACAGACTAGAAAGACCTTATTATAAGGCAGCTCTGGCTCTAATAAGGCAGGACTCCAGGAAGGTGCTAAGGCTTTCATGTGTGTCCCTCTCCATTAACCATATCAGCATTTCCATAACACCTTTTGCCTTAGGACATATGTCCTGATGTAGGTGAAAGAGGCTGTCTGCATTAATAAATTAGATCTGTCTTCTAGGCCGAAGTGTTTCAGTTTCACAACATATGGGTTTTTCTGTATTAACGGTGTTATAGATGTTAGTGGAAGGTCAGGTGGTATGCTGTGTATATGGAGTGGCTGCTGATCCGGCAGACTTTCCAAGTGCTTATTCAGGCTGTTACAGCTTTGGAGCCCTGTTTGCTCCTTGGAACATACCTGATTAAAAATTATTTATTGTTCTAAACCTAGAATATCTTTGGTTGAAATGTAGCTGCTGTGGTCTCCCTCTGATTACTTTCTACTTAAACCATTACTTGATGGTGGGTGGCATCCATCCTAAATACACTTTCTGCTAACCCCTTTTCTCCTCCCTCAACGCTACGCAGTCGGTGTGCCAAAACCATAACTTTGGAACACTCCAGTCTCTTTGTGATGTGTAAGGGTTTACATACAGATAGGTTTTATCTTTCCATTTATAAAAGATAAAATATTATTGATGACAGAGAAGTTCAGTTTTACAATAACACCGTCTTGAAGGGTGAGAAGAGGGATATGAAATCATAGTTTCAGTTGTCCTTTGCTACTATGTAATAAAAGAATAATATTTTCTACAAGGTTTTCTCCTCTATGATCCTTTAAGATGTATACATGTTCATTGATTTCTCATTATTTCCCTAGTCACTAATCCTGTCTTTCTTAATCATAAGTTTAACCTTTTCAGGAAAAATTATGAATGCACACATATTCTTATTAGGAAACTTATGACATATATAACATTTATCACATATAGCTACAGAAAATTGCATTTCAGAGAATATGTGTTACCTTTTATAAAAGCAAATCACACTGACTTCATAGATAAAAGAAAAGAAAATTGAGGTAATAGACCAAAAGTGAATATTTCTCCTCAGTGAGAAAAGGGAAGAGTATTCCTTTTTATGACCCCAAATCTATAAAAACAAAAGATTATCATGTCTCTGAAGTAGAAGGCTTTGAGAAAGATAAAATTAAGGTCTTAATGATTATTTCAATAGGAGCCATTACTATAAAATCCATGGACCAGTGAAAAAGAATCTGTTTTGATCAGTTTCATGACCATTGGTTAGAGTAACTTCATTAAAGAATAGTTACCTTGAAATTCCTGGCATCTAGAAACTGGACTTGAAATTAAAGAGTATTTAGATTATCTGATGTTTTTATCCCAAAGACAATAGTACATCTGGAGCAGAGGAGTTGGATATGCAGCTGCTTTGAATTACACACTACTCTGAATACATGATAGCCCTTAATGAAGTTTTTACTGTAATAGGCAAGACAGCTTTACAATCTCTGACATTTAAATATCCATAATACTATGAATTCTTGATTATTCATGCTGATGGAAAGGAGAAAGAGAATAAATTATATACAAATAATTTAAATTTCCCCTTTCAGGATAGTTAGATACACTCAGTGACTACAAGACCACAAGGGTCAATGGAAAACAACTCCTAAGCACATAATTAACTCAGGGACTATTTGTACATTAAAATATATATACATAATTTAGAATAAATTAAGAGGGCTACATACATTTTATTTAAGCAATGAAAGTTTATAAGTACTTGACTGATTCAGTTCAGATTTTTCTAAAACTTAAGTGACATGAATGTCAAATCTGCTTTTAAGCATTTTTAGAATTATACAATTTCGTATTTAAGAGAGGCTTTGAAGAAATTAGTTTTAACCTCTTTTTTAATGGAAGAAAGAATGGACATTATAATATATTTACCAGACAATTTTTCATACTGAGTTTATCTCAAGACCTATTTTTTCTAATAACATCTAATTTTCTGGGAGAAAATTTCATATAAAGGAGTCTTTAACAGATGTTACAAAAAAATGGATTCCACATCAAATAACTTTGGAGATAATGATCAGTTTTCTGTGGGATCTTTCAGGGTCTTTACATTCTAGCAAGTCCCCTTAAAGAGGGCTCCAGTCTCCCCCAGAGATTATTTTAAAGAGTTGTGGCCCTAAAATGTTTAATTAGGGAAACATCTATTCCTAGTCTTCTAGATTCAGGCAGAAAGGTGATCAGCAACATTCAAAACAACATCGTAACTGAAAACTGTCTTGTTTCTCATTTACCATTTAGTACCTATCTTAGGATATTCACTTTTATTATCTCTTTTTAGACTTGGGTCCAACTGGCATCAAGCTATCTCTTTGCTGTCATATTTTAACATCTCCAAATGTAATATTAGAGTGCCTATATCATTAAATGTCATTCCCCTGTTTTTATGAGTTATGATTTATTTTTCCTTCTATACACTTAATATTTATTATTTTAAATATCAATATTTACTATCTTTATTAAAATAATAAATATTTACTGATCATTATTTCACAACTAGTATTCTTTTAAAAGAACTACATTATTTGTGAAAAAGTTCACTAGAGATCATAAACATTACTTTGTTAATATGTTACCACCATTAATACCTTGATGAAAGACATATTTACTCGACATGCATCAAATATCTTAGATAACCCCTATTGTTTGTCATATTTATTATACATAATGCAATTCAGGACTTTCAAAAGTCTAGTGAAAATTATTGAGCAACTTTGCTCAATAGTTTATATTGGTTGTTCAAGATATTTGTTCTGTAACAGAATTTTTCTTCACAAATTTTGTTGGTCTTCCCATATATTCAATGTGTATATTCTAGTAATCAGAATCGTAATAACTTTATTTTACTGGTAATAGTTTAAAGAAGTTTGGCATTAAAGAGAACTTCAGCTTGAACCTTTCCATGCCAAGTTTCAATTCAGAGTAAATTTTTATGATTATGTTATGAACCCATGAAAATAGATTCTTGTAATGGAAATATTGACATAGTATTAATCAAATGACACAAGTATAACAGAAGAGTATCTACTCTGGACATCAGTAAATGATGGCATGTAACTGAAGAGTCCTCATATGAAATTTAGAAATTCATACAAGTGCTAGTTTATTAGTAACTGTGTCCTAGCATTATTTACATAAAGCAGTACTCTTGGTAACACACATTTTCAGGGATGATATTTTTAAAGATGTGGATGTCTATCTAAAACGTCAGCTTGTAGTCTTAGAGCCAAATTACCATGGTTTATCAACTAATTCAATGATCTATGGTTCCTTGAAGATCCATCATTTCTTGGTAACAGAACTACAGTAAGGCAGTGCCTTTATTTTATTTGGACAGACAGTGAATAAAAGTGTATGAATAAACTGATCATACTGTATTACTAGTTCAGTAAGTTCTTACCTTACTGGGCAAGTTTCTGTGAAACAGTTCTTTTATAAAATAATTTCATCCAATAGTTTTAGAAATGCAACATTTTCCCTCATTCCTCTCATTTTACAGTTAAAACAACTGAACCTAACATGATCTTGTTTATTTTTTCTTGGAAGAATATTTTAATTTAATTGCACAGGATTAATCTAAAGTCTGAATTGAGTGCAATTGCTGCACTTCGGTGTGAGTTAAGATAAATGGTTTTCCAGTAGAGAAAAGATTACTAGGGTTTTTATTTTTCTATTACCTGAGGCTTAGTGTTAGGAGGTCTAAATGCTAACCTTGGCTAAGCTGTTAATTAACAGAGTGCTTTAATATTGCTAATCTCAATTTCTGCATCTATATCAAATGGGTTAAGTAATACCGTGATGCAGAAAGATGGCGAAACTCAGTTAACATGAATGTGAAAATTCATTTAAAAGTTTAGAAACCTGTATAAATGGGATATTCTTAATTTTGTGAATTCTCTGAGAGATTATCTCTCCCTAGGTTTTCACAAAGCCTGAAACATAACCTTAAATGTTGGTCACCTGCAACTGTAGTACAAAGGATTTATCTGGGTGGCAATGTAAATATAAGGAAGTGGTAGTCTTCATGTAATACAGTCTGTGATATCTCAAAACGTGCACTCAAGAAGTTACTCTTTCTGTCCTGACTTTAGTGACTGAAAGAAGTAAAGTTGCAATTCTTTATAGAAATTTTAGGAAATTAGTTTTTCCAAAATATGGTCCCTGGATCAGCAGCATCAGCATTGCTTTGAAATTTATTAGAAATTCTCTTGCTCACCCCAGACCACTTGGTCAAATTCTGGGGGTAGGGCACAGAAATTTTTGTTTTAACAAGCCATCAAGGTAATTCTGAAACATATTCACTACACACAGCAATAAGTTCCAGTCCCCAGAGTTTTGAATATCTTATGTTTTAACCATTGTCTGAAATCAAAGACTGATTAATGCACTAGCCCTGGTCATCTGTCCTTGTAATGAGGTTTTCTATGGACAAATGCTTTATTAATTTATATAACGGTAATCTTTCGCTTTGGAAGGTATATAACAAACTTTATGACAGTTTTTTTTTTTGTCTTCCCTTGGAGTGGGCTTCAGAGAAAGTTCATTAAGACTTCTTACCTTTCTTGAACAGGGTCAGAGAGTTTGGGGTCTAATAGATTTGTTAGAAGGAGGAGGATGGAAACAAAGGTCTATAAAGCAAGTCTCTGGAGAGGAGAGGGCATATCTCATTCCATCCTTGTACTCTAAGGGTCTAGTATAGTTTGCCAGGCACTCAGTCAATATGTCAATTGAGCTAAATTAGATGTTCAAGCATCCAGGTAAGAAGAGATCAGAGAAAAGCTATCAGTCAAGGAAAGGATTTTTAAAAATAAAATTGCCATGAAAAAATTTACCAGGAGGCATGTTCTTAGGTATAGGTTGAATGACAATACTGTTCCACTTAATACACAACTACACAGCTCTTCTAATAAGGTTTCTATTCTAATGACCTGGAAGAAACTGCATAAGGTACTTATATCCAAGAAGGGCTTTTGCTGACTTTGGGAACTTGAAACTACTTCAAAGTTTTTTCACTTTGGTGTTAAGAAGGAAGCACTTTTGAATCTAGTAATTATACACAGTTGTCCATTCAAGAAATTAACAAATATTTTTTCAGGTTATAAATGCTCTAGACTACACAAAGTGCTAGGAGTTCAAAGATTTATAGGACATGGGTCTGCCCTCGGAGAGCTCACAGCCTAGGAATGCCCTAGAGTAGATAAACTGATTAATGAGCATTTTGTTATTCTAGAAAAGCATACATTATATCATCTTTGGCCATGTTTTACTTTGGATACATAGAGAATGGCTGTTTTGAGATCCCATAAAACTCAATTATTTGACAGGGGCTCTGCAAGAAAAATAAAATTCTGTGACTTTGTATTCTATTTAGAAATTCTCTTTGCCTTTGTGGGCAAGCTGAAGGTGGCATAGAGCAACTGGACTCAGTAATCTGCACCAAGTATTCAGCCAGTGACGACAGTTGTCTGACCCTATCCTAGGCACCACTGGCATTTCCAGCAGCTGTAATTTGTTTGGAGAAAGAAGTGGAAAAAAAGTTGTTCTTAGTTACATATTTTCTGTATGACTAAAATGTTTTCCCTGCTTCCTGGGGATTTAACTAATCATCAAGATTTCATTTAGTCTATTTGTTTTAAAATCAGACTTTACATAGAAAACTTTCCATTGCATGTTCTGTTTCTCTTTGAAAATGTTCTGTGTGGGCCAGCACAAAGGTGAACTTCCACTTACCACGCCCTGGGTGCCGCCTCAGCTACTCCTTGAGAAGAACTGAGGTGTTGCAAAAGCAAGGCTCACCCTGAGCCACTGTTTCCTCACTGATGCCTGGTTTCTATAGGTTCAAGTGCTTTCCTTATAGATGGAACATAAATAAATCTGCCTTTATTCAATAATCAAACTCCTGAAAAAAAAATCTATATAGGTTATAGAAGACCTGGACCCTTCTTCAAGATTAATTGCTAACAAGTTGGCTAACATCTATGAGCCTTCATTTTGGCATTTGTATAATCATAGGCTGGACTGCCTGTTTATTTACAAAAGAAGCATTTATGGAGTACCACTGAAGATCCAGGGTTTAGGAGTCAGATAGAAGTACTACAGGACTCTGTCTTTAAGGAATATATGGCCTTAGGAAGGAGCAATTGTGTGATGTCAATGGTAATAGAGACCGGACCCCAACCAAAGGGATGGATTGTTCAGAACAGCTTGCCTGAAAAGGTAACGCCTTAGCTTTGCCTTAAAACACAAACCTAGCTCCAAGAGAGCAGATATTCCAGGGAGAAGCAGAAAGTGGAAAGTCCTAACAAGTGTTGCAAAGGGGAGAATGGCTTGTTTAGAAACTCACCTAACTTCTTAACTCCTTTTCCATTTACAGATATTAGGACTTTAGAAGACTCAAAATGAGATGCTAATGCCTGTGACAAATCCTTCATAGACTGCAATAGATGTATTTCCAGCAAGGAAAAATTCCTGCTTGTGCTGGTGCCAGCAAGCAGTAAGAAAACAGCACCACCTATTGGTAGTTAGATTTTGGCATCAAAAATATTTCCTTGGAAAGAGATGGAAATAAATCCTTTTGTCCTTTTGTCGTTCTTTGAAAAGGATTAGAGCTATTATCTAGTTAGCTTTCCACACCCTTGCTACCATAAGTGATCATCCTGTAATAGTGCCGAATTAGAACCACGTATCTTCTGTTTGCCCATTCCCACTACTGTCAGGCTAGACACTTAGAAAGGCATTACTTAGAGTGGCCTGTATTCAGTCAGCTTTCTTTCAAGTATTGCCTTCAGACCTCATTCTCATCTCTGACTTCAGAAAGAAAAACCCAGATCACTGTGCGACCCCTCAAGTATTTAAAAACAATTCTCATGTCATTGCTAAGTCTTTTATTTTTTCCTTCAGGTTATGTAACCTCTTTTAATCAACTCAACCTTCAAAGAGTTAGTTTTCAGGTCTTACACCATCTTGGCTACTTTCCTAGTTGCTCTCTTCTATATTAATTAACTAGATAAAATGAGAGCACCCAGAGGTAGGCAGATACCCCTAGAAATATGGATTGGAGTGATATACAGTTAAAGTTACCTAGTACTTGAAGACTATAAACAGTCTAAAAATGCATACATTATTGCTTTGTAATCTGATAAAAATTCTTCATTTATCTTTATTATTATTATTGTGTCAGTTTGCACATATTAATCAGAAAGTATACCTCAATTTTTGATTTAATAATTCCAAATAGGTATTATATTTCAGATGATTAGAAAAAATGAACATGAAAACATTTTTGATTTATTAATATCTGAACATAGATATCTGTGTCGGTAGATAAATCTGTGCTACAAAACTTATGGGAAAGAGAGAGAGAGAGAAATTACTGCAAAAGCCCTGTCTCTGAGTATTTTAAATTTTAAATTAATATAAAATCTACAAAATAAAAAACCCATGAGATCAGTTGAATATGTTGTTATTCCCTATTTCTCCTTGCAGGGTGAATCTTATTTATTCCCCTATATTCATTTATTTAAGTCCCTGCAACTCTATTACTGTTTTTGTTCATTGTAAATAGTCTTAAGTATTTGTTGGATTTTTTTCAGAGGAAAAATCATTGACTCCAATAGAAATTAAAAGTGTTCATGTCAGAGAAGGCAAAAAAATAAAATTTGGACTGGAGAATTCAAGAAATGCCCTGTAGAATGGTTGGGACTTCAAGAGTACTGTTTTTAAAAAAATGCGGATGTAGGTAATCCAGAACAAACAGAGGTAATGGTCCCCTAGACTGATACCTAGAGCTGTCAGTTTCCCTAGACTAGAAATTGCAGAGGCATCAAAACACCTTTGATTGGGAGCAAAATGAATTATCCATTGTCTTTCTTAACTTGGGAAGTTTAGGGGTCTGTCAGTACTTTCAATGACTAGCTTAATACAAAATATTCTTACAAGCTCTTATTTAAAACATTGGAAATATTGTTTATACAAAAGTTTCCAGATATCCAGCATCACATAGAATATGCTCTTTCATTGCCTCCCCAACACTCCTTTTTCCTTTTATTCTTAAAGCCTGGTTCAAAGTTTACCTCTTCCCATGGATCCCTTTCTCCTTACTTGGGCAGTTAAGCACTCCTTCCCTGTGTTCCGGAAGCTTACTTTCGCACCTTTGACATCAGACAGCATCATCATGGCACAGCTGCCTGCCTATTGCTGATGTATCTTCCCCTCTGCCACAGTGTGGACAGAAGGGGCCATTTTGCCGCTCTGAGACCCAGTCCAAGTCCAGCACCTAGCAGGTGTTCAATTCGTATTTGCTGAAGTCGAACAATTGTTTTACTTTGGTTTCTTGTTTGTTGTAATATGCAAATAATACAATTGAAGCATTGTGTGTAATCTCTATACCAAAAAGCACTGTTGCTTATAACTGCTTTTAAACCGCTCATTAAACTCTATTTTAGAGTGATTCGTTGGTCTTGGACTCCTGATTCTAGCTTGAATCGATTCACTACAGCTGGAGGGAAATCTTATAAAAACAATCACCAAAATTTTCTTTATCCAATATGCCCTGCACAAAGGAAAGACCTTGTGTCTTAAACGCTTGCCAGATTTGCTTTTTGTTTACATATTTGTGTGTAGCAAAATACTAATTCTTCACTGCATTAAGTCCTTTTTTTTCTTCAGCACTCTGGATACAGCATTAGCTGTTATTCTAGACTACTACATTCCAATACAATCTTAATGTAAGTCACACTGGTAATTAACAAATTTAGTAGCCACTTTAAAAATATGAAAAGCAACAAGTGAAATTAATTTTAGCAGCATATTTAACCCAGTGTATACCCAAATATTATTTCAACACATAATCAATAGAAATATATTAATATATTTATACTCACTTTTGAACTGCCATTGAAATCCATTGTGTACTTTACACTAACAGCACATCTCCCATGTCAGCCCAATTACACTCAGGCAGCCAGTCACTGTCACACAGGATACTGCAGTTCTAATTAGCTAACATTCACTGAGTTTTTCCATGTGTTATGTGCTCTCCTTTCATTCTTTCATTTACTGTATTTGATATAATTGGGCTCATTTTACAAATGAGCAAAATGAGATTTAAAGAGCTTAGGTTATTTGCCTGAGGATAGCTATTGGGGTTGATAGAACTGGAACTGTTAAATAAATAGGACTTTGACTTCAAAATAACATACCCACTTAAACTGAAAGCCCTGAGTAGAGGCAGTATGGCAGATTCTCAGATATTTTTAAGAAGATATTAAAGATTAGACACAGGGGTCGATGTTGGTTAACAGAAGGTCAAAAGGTGTCTGGAACATGTCTGAAAGAAGAAAAAATTTTAAAGCAAAATGTGGGGGATAGAAAGAAATACAGTTGTTTGTCCATTAAGACTACCACCCACATCCCTTAGAGTTCATTTCTTCCCAGCCAGCAGGTTTGTATGGCAACCAGTTGTTTGCCACATACTTAGAACACAGAGACTTCTCTTCCATCCATTTTAAACTTCCATTTGCTACTCAAAGTTTGGGTAAAAGTATATGCTATAGTGACTGGTACAAATTAAGGCTAAAGTCTCTGAACAACCCTGATGCCATGGTTTTGTTATAAAGGTCTGCAAAATATTATCCTGGTGTCATGGATTATACAAATGTGCACAAATGGCAGTTTCCTCCTTTTCCTTCACACAGTGTTAAAAATGAGCAAAATATGTTTCCCATTGCACTTCCCTTGTGCTTGGGGATTCAATGAACTCATTTTAAGTTTCCACGTCTTTATAAAAATGTTTTGTTTTTACTGAAATATGTTTTTGATCAAGAACATAATTTCATGATTACGTGTATGTTTCTGAAACAAATATGTATATGGAACAAGTGCATGAAGGAAGGTTCATGCTCTGGTGGTCGATTCCAGGGCTGGAGAATTAAGCCTAACTTCAGCCTAACCACTCACTTGTTAGGTCTAAGAGAAGAAACCAACTATAGCCCTTATTAGTCAGTCTCCTGTTACTCTCTCTGTCATTTACAGATTTCATGAATTGGAAATAGAAAAGATGGACTGCTGTCTAGAAGCAATTCAACCCTTAAATTCATGGAAAGTCATAAAGTTCAGACAAGCTCCACAACATTAATATTTGATGACAATTTTGAATATGTGGTTCATTTTTTCAGATAAATTGTCAGAATATTACAATATACGATCTTGCTTATTCACTTTTCACTGTACCCTAAACTTTGTGAGGTAGAAGGAAAAGGAACAATTCCTGCAATATTGTGAATACTAACTTTAATAGCAATAATTGTCTGTAATTAAGAAACACTGGATCCATCATGAACTACCTTAGACATATCTCATTTAATTTTGATGACAGGAGAAAGAGGTATTATGCCCACTTTATGAATGAGAACATCACATACTTAAGAAGTAACTAAGTCAGGACTTGAATCAATTTGAATTTAGTTCCAAGAATGCTTATAATCAGCAGGCTGTATTTTGTTTTATATATATACATATGTGTATATATATGTATATATATATATATATATATATCCTTTATATAGCTTCCTCAGAGAAATGTCTACTTGATTCGTTCATCCATTTTTTATTGGTTTGTCTTTCTGTTGTTGAATTGGAAAGTAGATTTTATCAGAAAAATTATCTGAAGATATTTTCTCCACTAGGTATGTTATATACACTTTTTGATAATATTCTCTGATGCACAAAGTTTTTTCAATTTTATAAATTCTGTAAAGCTTATCTATTTTTTGTCAATTTATTTAAGTTTCCTTTTGTTGCTTTTGGGTGTCATATGTAAGAATCCATTGTCAATCTTAAGGCTGTAAAGATTTTACCCCTATGTTTTCTTCTAAGAATTCCATAATTTTAACTCTTACATTTGAGTCATTTGGGGTCAATGTTTATATATGGTTTGTGGGACAGGTCCCAGTTCTCCTGTTGACTCTCGTCCTTAATGAGATTATTTTACTTTCCTAGGAACCCTTGAAAACAAGGAACTTCATATGTTTAACCTGACTTCTCTCACCAAGTCTGAAAACATTTTATCTGCCACACTGTATTTCTACATTGGAGAGTTATTAAACATCAGCCTAAATTGTCCCGTGTCCCGAGGATACTTACATCATACTCAGAGGAAACACATTCAGATTGATCTCTCTGCATGGATCCTCAAATCCAACAGAAATCAAAGTCAAACCCTGGGACATCTTTCAGTAGATATAGCCAAACCTCATCGAGACTTTGTGTCCTGGCTGTCTAAAGACATCACTCAACTTTTGAGGAAGGCCAAGGAGAAAGAGGAGTTCCTTATAGGATTTAACATTACCTCCAAAGGACACCAGCTGCCAAAGAAGATGCCACCCCTTCTGGAGCCTTATATCTTGGTGTATGCCAATGACGCTGCCATTTCCGAGCCGGAGAGTGTCATATCCAGTTTACAAGGACACCAGAATTTCCCTGCAGGAGCTATGCCCAAGTTGGACAGCCATATCAGAGCTGCCCTTTCTATTGAACGGAGAAAGAAGCGCTCTGCTGGGGTCCTGCTGCCTCTGCAGAACAATGAGCTTCCTGGGGCAGAATATCAGTATAAGGAGGATGGGGTCTGGGAGGAGAGAAAGCCTTACAAAAGTCTTCAGACTCAACCGCCTGAGAAGAGCAAGAACAAAAAGAAACAGAGAAAGGGGCCTCACCAGAAGAGTCAGACACTCCAATTTGATGAACAGACCCTGAAGAAGGCAAGAAGAAAGCAATGGATTGAACCTCGGAATTGTGCCAGGCGGTACCTAAAAGTGGACTTTGCAGATATTGGCTGGAGTGAATGGATTATCTCCCCCAAGTCCTTTGATGCCTATTATTGCTCCGGAGCATGTCAGTTCCCCATGCCAAAGGTAGCCATTGTTTTGTGTCCTCTATTTTATTTCCATAGAGTCAAGAAATACAATGACTAAGTTCACTATGTGTTTTCGTTTATAAAACCCATTGGAACCCACCCTTATTTATTTCAATTTAAAGTATAAGGAATATGGTTTTGTTTGTTTTCTCATTAATCATTGTTGAATTAATATGAAATCAGTATTGGTATGAAGAAGGTTATGAGAAAATAATGTATGTGCAAAATATAATATATTTATGCATTGCTTCCAAACAACATGCATATTCAGCTATGTGGTCTTGTGTCCACAAAAAGAAAGCTATAAATGACACACAGGGGTATTTAAGGAATGAGTGGATGTCATGAGAGCAAAAGAAAGGGCTGATTCAAAGATGCCCTTATGCAGAATAATTTTTGATAAATAATCTCTTGTACCCATGAGGGTCAGGATCAAGATTGGTTCAGGTAATTGACCACATGAGATTCCTTAGATGTTTAGATCATTTTCTTCCCTGATAAATATCAAAATGGGAGGCAAAATAGGATATGATGACCTGTAAACTTTGTCCAAGACCCATTTCAATACATCAGAGCTTACCTATTTTTTTTCCAAAATCAAGAGGGACTATATTTTGTCACATCAGTACCCAGTTACTCATATATTTTTGTAATCTTCCCAACACCCACTTCCACATTATACAGAAAGTTCAGTGACTCTTCACTTTGAATTTAGAGTTAGTAAAATAGAGTGGTGGCTTCTGACCTTCAGTTAACCTGCTGCTTCACTTCTGTTCTTAGCATGAACAGTTTGAATCTCTGCTATACAATGAATTTGGCTTTAGGAATAGAACTCAGAGGAAGAATAGAAGACTTTTTTGCAAAACTTGATGTGAATCAAATTTTGCTGTTGTATGATATTGAAAAAAAGAAATCTTTTTCTTCAAAAAGTGACCAACTTCTGCCTATAGACCTTTAAAATAGCACGATCATGTTCCAGTTCTTTGATCACTGGGATGCTAGTGTGACATTCACATAATCACCTCTGACTAAATAAGGTCAGATCAGCCTCAAGTCCAGGAACTTGACTGAAATCCCATTTTCTCCTTAGAATGTCTCAAAAGGAGATGTTTACCACATTGTCTAAGACTTTTTATTTCTTAAGGTTTTTTGCCAATTCCATGTTTTGTAAACACAAACACAAGTAAGGATTGTATACATTTACAATTATATAAGCAATCTTACCTTGTCTAAATATCCATAAAGGGTATTTCACTGATCAAACAAAATGCATCCAAATGGGACAGCATTTTAAAACACACAACAAAGACAACAAGTATAACAAACAGAATGAATCTTTAGATTACAGTGTGACTAGCTTTGTGGCTTTAAGAAGCAAAAATGAATTTTAAAAAATCTGTAAACCCAGGATGACTTGTTTTAAGTGGATCACCAAGTCTGCTAAGCAATGCCTCTCATTCTTATGAACTGTACATTCTTGTAGGTAGCCTGGGAAAGACATTTTCTTCTCTTCTAATTCCAGATTTCAGGACCCAGGGAACCATGAGAATGTGGAGATTTTCAGTTAGTTAGCTTCTCAACTCCAAATTGGAGATGCAGCCTGCTTGCTAGCCCTGTGATATACCAACTTGCACCTTCTATCTCCAGATGGCTTCTACCACTTAAAACCACACTGTTGCTTTAGTAGACCATCATAATGGTTCTCGGTGATGCTGAAAAATAATCGTTTAAATACTTATAAGGAATAACTTAAGAATGGCAGAGGTAAGTTTAAGGAAAGAAGTATGTTAGTTGCAGCAGAACAATTAAATGCCCTGCTGTGGTCAGTGCTGATTTCTTAACCTAATGTGCTTTCAGATCACCTGGGAATCACGTTAATCTCTAAATTCTGATCCAAAGGCTTTTTGACTCTCGTAGAGCCTGAAAATTCCTATCTATCACAAGCACCTGTGTGTTGCTGATTACTTGTTCACAGTCACATTGAGAAGCAAAATAGTCAAATCCTTTGACGCTGGTCTTGGTTCCACCGCTTATCATCTATGGTTTGGAAAAGAAATTAATCAAATTATGTGAATTGTCTCATACTTAAAATGGATACAACAGTAAGTGATAAAATGAATAGTATCTACATAATAAAAATAGTAAAAATATGAGATAATAGAGCAGCTTGCTCATGATAAGCACTCAATAAAAAGTTATTATCAGCAGCCCTTGTGGAGATGAGAATAGAAAATCAAATGTATGCAGGATGAAGAAAGACCACATAGGAAAAGGAATCAAGAGAATAAAAGATGCAAGACAAGGAAAAGTTTTGTAAATGTTTCTAGTCCCTTTTTAAACCTCACAACTCCTAAAATAGGATTCTCCCTGTGGATTCAACAGCCCAGAGACTTTTCTAGTAATGTGTCTTTGGAGAGTAATAGAATCAGGAGAGCATCAGTTGCAGCAACTGAACTCATCATAATATTTGTCAAAACTTGGAATGGCATCAGAACTCCAGGGAGATATAACAGAGATATGTGTGGAGTTTTCTCTTGAGTTTAAGATTTCCTTTTGCCAAGTTGAGAGTGGAAGTTTGGCTGTTACATGGAGTTCTCTGTCTCTCATCACCTTGTGTGGATCTACTTAACTTTAAAGCTTTCTAATGGTTCCCCTAAGCCTTCCATGCTGTCGTTCACGTGATACAGTGACCAGAAGTACAGGGAACACAAAGCAATAAGAAACTGCCACAACAGGGGTAATTAACAAGCATTGCTATTATCAGCACAGAGTCCAACATGGTAACCAGAGTGAACTATTTAAATAAAAATATAGGCCAAGCAACAGAGGAAGGTCTCTGACCAGATCAGTACAAACACATGTGGAATTATGGAGGTGCCAAAGAACTTTCAGACTTTAGATATACATTTTGCCCCAGAGGAAAGTTCTCCCAGGCCAGACTCGTCTGTTGGCCCTCCTTCCTTGGCCTCCTGAGTGAAAGCCTACTCTATATGGCCTGGCCTTTCGTCTGCAAAAGTCGACAACCTGTTCTGTAATTCAGAACAGCTGTGCTCTGCCTTTCCCAAATTCCAGGCTTTGCCCTTTCACTGATTCCAATTAGATAGTTTCTGGGCTATCACACCCATGTGTGCTGAACTGGAAGAGTGTGGACCAAAGCCCCATGGCTCAGGTCAGGAATGAAGGTTCGTAGCTGATGACACACTCTCCCCTGCTAATGCATCCGTAATCAAATTCAACTTGAGGACATCACACACAGTTTGGCAGGTGCGGGCCTGACCACAGCAGATTTCATTCACAGACACGGCAGTTGGGATTTTTCTGATTTCTAGCCCCTACAGCCAATCTGTTCTCCCATGGAGAAAACCCTGGGGCTCTGCCAGGAGATGAAAAATACCCACATAGCCAAAGCCAAGTCCTATGCGTTTGCCTCCCCTCACCACCCTAGTAGAGATGGAAAACAGAGATTTCAGTGCAATGAGTGAGCCATTGTTGCTGACAAAGATCCATGGGGATCAGCAAGGATTAGAGGCATGAAGTTATTTTTTTCATGAAATGGCGTAAAAGCTAGGTGTAACAAAGACACGGAATTCAGAATAGAATAATTTAAGCACTTTGGACCAAGCATCCTACAAAAAGAAGAAATTCCCTTCTAATGAATTTAAAAGTAATTTCATGAATTTTCCAATTCCAATCTCTGGTCAGAAAGATGAATGCTAAAAATGTGAAATCAGGTACTCTACCAAAGCAAATATTTACCTGAACTGATGGAGATGTCATTTTTACCTTCATTGATAAAAGGTGAGAGAGCTAAGAAAAATAACACGGGTTTGCACTGGTTGAAGGATAGAGTCCTTACGCTACGTAAAGAGAATCCCGAGAAACATGATTTGTACTCAGAAGCATAAATCAGACTGGCAATATGTTTCAAACTAGCAAATTACTTGCACAGATCTTTTGTGCATGACATAATTATTCCTGGTAATGTCAGCTTGATCAGAGGATTCCATAGTGAGAAAAGAAGTGGGAAACTCCCTAGAAAGTTGAGAAGTTCCTGATAAGACACACCAAAATGAAATCAAGGCTTGTGCCTGTATTCCAGTGAGCCCACCAGAGACTGCTCATAGTTGCTGAACCTTTCATTTGTAAGTTAGAGCTTAAGAAAAAAGGGAAAAAAGGCAGGAATTTTCCTAGGAAACGCCCATGAATATTTTTCATATCTACGCTGGGTCATTTGCACAGAACTTTTATTTTTGTTGATAGGAAAGATTTTCACAGAAATAGGTAAAATGGAGAATATATATTTTTATAAGCCCTACGTTTCATCCATTCAGCAAGGAACTTTTTAATGCTTACAGCATGCACTGCTGTAGGCACTGAGGACTGACCAAGGTCTCATCTACTTAAATAGATCCACTTTATGTAATTAAAAAAAAAATTTAAAGTAAAGATAGAAGCAGGAATGAAGGCAAGCAGAGACAGACAGGCAGAAAAAGGGAGGAGGAAAAAGCATTTTAATTCTTTGATTTAGCTGTTCATCTTGGTTGATCTGGTGCCAAGATGTGAGCCTGGGTCCTTGGGATGTATGTAGACTGCACTGGCCAAAGTGGTTGACCAAACCTCTGCTGTATCAGAGCATGCCATGTAATTTAATTATTACAGGAGTCATTAAACATTAACAATAACAGTAATGTTGGAAAAATCTGTGGTTTAAAAAATTTATTTTGGGGTTTCCTCAGGAGCTCTTTGGCTAATTGAACCTTAAGGATTACTTTAAATGAGCAGAGAAAGAGGGAAGACTGAACAAGACTGCTCTTTAGAAATGACTGGTACTGATGAGCAAGCAGCAGGGCTGTTGTATACAACCAGCTACAGTTTGTGTCAGTTACATAGGTTTTATTGATTTGCAAGGCACATGATACACAAAACAGGAAAATAGGAATCTTTAAGGGGAAAATACCTTGCTTTGCAAGGCTAATTAATTGAAAGTTAACTATTCTTTTTAACATACAGAAAAGTTGCCAATCATTTAAAGTAATTTTAATCATGTCTGCCTATTTACAATAAAGTTGAAGTATAAAGCATAGATTGATGTATATATCCATGCAGTTTTTAATTAAAACTGAAAGGTGGGATGAGACAACTCAGAGTTTTCCCTTCTCTGTTAAAAGATACTTTTTTTTTCACACTATGTCAGCTTTCTACATTATTTGCCTTTTCCTTGGTTTATGTTTACCCTTAACCTTCTAACTTGTTTCAGCTTCCCATATTGTAAGTTTCAGTAGTCTGAAATTAAAATACCAGTTCATTGGGGCAGAGGTGCTCCAAATCATGAGAACCATGGCTCTCAAATCCTAAAATTAAAGAGCCAGGGTTTGGGCCTTAATCCTACTCCTGAATGGACATGTGATCTCTGACAAGTTACCAAATTTCTCTTCCTAAATGTGTTTAAAACAAAACAGGTTTCACCTGCCTACAAGAGATATTGTGGAAAATAACATTGAAAAGTGTGGCATCTCCCATGAAGAAGCCTCCACCGCTGCTGCAATGCCTAAAGGTTCTGGCCTTGGGGGAGTGAGTGTCCGACAGAGTCGCTTGTGTGGTGCTTGCTAAATAAAAACCACATGTTTCACGTGGAAGTTAATGGTCCCATTTGGCGTTTTCTCAGGAACAGATTTTATTCTGGCTTCTTTGGTCAAACTTCTGACATTCATGGGATAACCTTAGGCCCCCTGGATTATTCCCAGAGGAGAAGGCCCTTGCTCGGAGCACTTTGAAAGTGAGCGCCTTTGTCAGAACCCATGCAGCAACAGTGACCCCCAGTGGCTAGTAGTGTGGTCTTCTTCATCCCAGTTTGTGCTAAGGAGAGTTGAATAGTGGAGTAACTATTATCTATTTCATCCCCTGGCAACTGTTAAATAAATCAGTGTCCCCTCACGTGCTTGGTTTTATTTAGATAACAAAGCATAAATCTCAGTAGTATAATCTTGTGCTTAGGTTAAATAGGATGCTTGTTAGAGTTTTTTTCTGGTTAAGTTTAGCGGAGGATCAAAACCAAATCTTTTCTGTGGTAATTGCAATATCCTAGGAAGTAGTACTGAACATCCTAGGAGGTATTAATTCCCTGTTTGGGGACTAAGCTGTTGTTAATGAAATTATTCTTTCTTAGCTCACTGGGTTCAAATCCTCACTGTATCTCTTAATTGCTATTTGACTTTTGATCTGCCGTTTAAGCTTTCTGAATTTCTTTACCTGTACAATGTTGAAAGTAATAGTTTGATGTAAGAATTAAAGCTATTACATAAAGCATGCCTAACACACAGTATGCACTTACTAAATTGTAACCACCTTCGTGATGGAAATATAGGAGATTGGCTGAATGTGTAATGATGTCATTATTGAAGTAAATGCATTATATAAGCATTTTCATGATGAGGGGTGAAAAGTGGTAAAGCAGTTCCTTCTAATTTGTCTTTCTCTCCCATTTGTTTTTCTAGTCTTTGAAGCCATCAAACCATGCCACCATCCAGAGTATAGTGAGAGCAGTGGGAGTTGTTCCTGGAATCCCTGAGCCCTGCTGTGTACCAGAGAAGATGTCCTCACTCAGTATCTTATTCTTCGATGAAAATAAGAATGTGGTACTTAAAGTATATCCTAACATGACAGTAGAGTCTTGTGCTTGCAGATAACTTGTCAAAGAACTCATCTGAATGCTTAACTCAATCATTAGTTTATTTTTATGAACCTTTTTGTTTTTGCACTGCCAATGCATTTTGTTCCAAAAGATGTCTTTTAATAGTCAAAAGAGAATGAGCAAATAGACTGATGATTTCTATCATGGAGAACTGGACTGTATTTGTTTCTGAATGTAACTAAAAACAAGATGTTGGTAAATATGTACATCTGCCTCTTTTTTTTAATCACGCAAGAAAAATGATAACTCAGCTGTTTTTAGAACTGTTAAAGAACACACTGATTTATTTTTGTAATGGGCTTTGAAAAGAGGAAAAACAACAAGCCAATCATTTTTCTCTATTTAAAAGAATACAATAATTTCATATTTTGAAGCAGGCTTGTTGCCTTAGATTCCTGTGCAGCTCAGCAAGTGCTGAATAATACACTCAACTTTGATGCTTATCTTAAAAAAAAAGGAGATTTGTTTATCTGTGTTTTTCTTCCACATGCTGTTGTGAGACTAGTTAGGTGGAGAGTGTGTCGAGTGCTCGTATGTCTGGTGCGTGCCCCTACCCAGGTGTCTGTGTCCTCTATAGAAAGCGTTGCTTAACATAGTTTTGTGCTTCTTTATTGTTGTTGCTGTTGATTTTCATGTCATGTTCTGGCGAGGACCATTCAATTATGAAAATTTTACCAAAAAGGATAGAACATTCTAAAAGCATATGCACAGAGTTGCCACTTGACCCTGACATTTAATTAGAAATACACTAGTTTTCATTTCATTGCCTCCCAGAAAGAGAATCTGTAACCTAATTCTTAAATACCAAATGCAATACCTCTTCTATACTTCTTTTCATAAATACTTTCACTTGCTTCTTAAAATTTGATTCAAAAATCTATCCTAAAGCAATTAAATTGTTAGTCTTTTGGTATGCCTTCACTTCCTATGAAGTAATCAATAGATGCTGCAGCTCAAAAATGGTTGGAATACTGGAGATTTCTTTAAATGACCAGTTTAATCACAATCACATATTTAATATTATTCTTCATCCATATTCAGGTTCAGGCACTTTTCACATGGATCAGTCTTTTGGAGCACACATGGAATCTAGATGTTAGCTCACTAAAGTTGGTCAACCTAATATAGATGCTTTGCTTTTCCAACTTTCGTTTGTTTTAATATTACCTCTTACCATTGAAAGGTGTTTTAAAAATCTTTCACTCACTCTATTTGCATGTGTGACAAAAATGTTTTCAGACCATGAATGATTGCTAATATATCTTTAGCTGATCATCTTTAGTTCAGTCTCAGCCTATTAAAGACAACTGAACTGTAAGAGGCTGTGACATATCGGAAGACATGGAATTTTATTCTGTCCCTGCCTATAGCTATCTATGGTGAGTCATCATTTAATAAATATTTAATGAACATCTATTTTGTAAAAGACACTTCATTCTCATTGCAAGTCTTTTAGTGTCCTCACTGGTAAAATAAAGAGGCTGACTAATTAAGCTGGAAGACCCCTATAACACTGAAAGTTTTGATTTATAGTACTAGATATTTTATACATATCTTTCTTAATGGATGATAATTAGGCCAAAAAACATTGCAAGTATCTCTAGTCATAAACCAAAGGCAACAACACCCTACTCTTCAGTGTTTTATGTATAGCATTCCTTTTGGTTTATGTGGTATTTCTATATTATTAGAAACCCATTACACGATTATCATGAAAGAAGCTCCTTGGTACTTTGGAAGTACACAAAAGTGTGTGAGTGTATGCTAATTCCATGAGTGTGACACACCAGTTCTAAATAATGAATTAAGTTTTGGTGCCTGAATTACTATGGTTTCTTGAATTCCATTTTTTTTTGTTCTGGTAACATAACTATGACAATTCAAAATGAGATAGGTCATGAAAATATTTTCCAATAAATTGTATCAAACCTTTGAAAACAAGGGGGACAAAGGTGGGAAGGAGTTAACAAGGCGGTGGTAAAGGGCACTGGAACTCTGGCGGAGAGCATGACATGAAATACATGCATACTGAGGTACAAATTCAATATCCCCAAAGGCATATAGCAATGTGAAATAGTAAAACAATTTTAAAAATTGAAAACAAAATTATAAAATAGAAATGAGGCAATGTGTGGCCATCATATCCTGGTCATACTGTTTTTCAGTAAAGAAGACTTCTTTTTAATTGGTAGATTTGATGAAATTCTTAATTTTTTTCTAGAAATATATCACCTAAAACCACTTGCAATTCCCAGGATTACATCTCAGTCTTCTATCCAGATATCTCCTGTTGTCTTATTAATCTGAATTGATATTCATTTTACTACAGATTAAATCCTACAATGGCCAAAATATCTTCAAAATAATAAAAACTTCCAAATACAAACTAATTAGGATTTTAAATAGCAATTTATATGACAAAATTATAACATAATACCAGAAAATAAATCAGGTAGTCTCTTAGCAATCAAAATAGTTTTTGACTGTTAGTCATTTCTGGTACCATCTAATTTTACTACTGTACTAAGTACATAAGTGGGAAAAATTTATTCCAAAGAGTCAAAGAAAATTACTTTGTAGTGTGGGAGCTGAAGAAAAAGAGTTACTATTTTAATTAACAAAAATTTATGTGAAATAGTTGAAAAATTGAGTGACTTACACAATTTAAGTACCAGTATCTTTAAATTACTAATAGATTTTTTATAGATCTTCTGTTATTAAAGTAGCAACAGTAAGAAGACAAATTACTTTTATAAATGCCATTTGTAAAGTCATGTGTGTCTCTCTAACTCTCTCTGTGTCTTCTTCCCCATTTTGTTTCCCCACCACCTCCTAACCAACCCCCTCCTAACCAGAGCCCCCACACACACAGTGCCACTTACAAAAAGAATTTTTTTTCTCAATAGCTGTTCTCTTAAATTCAAATTCAGGGGCTGCTGATAGTATATAATATTTTCAAATATTTTATTGTAGCCTGTGTAAATAATATACACTGTACAGGATTTGGGGCTAAACTGGAAGACTGGATTCCCTAGATTGCTAGACTACAATATTTCTGATAAATTTTTGCATTAACTTAGATACGTATTAACTGATGATCATTTATTCATTATGACTTTTTATCTTAACGTTTTGAAAAAACACTCTTGTCCATTTAATATTTCCATAGACCTTCGCATGTGTATATTATTATCAGTATGACCTAATTATTTTTTATTTTGTTCAGTTTAGTCTCTCTGCTTCTGATTTTTTTCTGTGCTAGCAAGTATCTAAAATCTAGACTTTTACTTGTTGTTGAATTAAGGTTAGTGAACAGGTATGCACAGCAGTTGTATAAGATTAAATACAGAATTAAATCTTGTGTAAGTCCAAATTCTTTGTATAGCTTTTTTTCCCCTTGAGAATTGTATTTTAATATAGTTGCTAGGTGATTCAATGATCTCCCTTTTATAAAAACCAAGTCTTCCCTTCAGCTTTCCATACTAGTGTCTGTAAATGTTTTCACTGAAAATTTTATGCTTGTACAGTTGATGGCAATTTAAAATACATATTGTATATGTATATGGAAAACTTTAATTATGCTTTTAATTTATTTAATGACTGCTGCCTTCCTATAATGGTAATAATTTTCATCCTTAAATGGTGAGAAAAGCTTCTTTTTGCTATAGTTTTTACATGCAAAATGAAATTTGGTCCTCTAGTCAAGTCCATTAACAAAGCATATTAGAGTGAAACTGTGAAGGACACTTCACTACTGATGTATGAGCTTTGCTGAATTTGTATGCTTTTCCTTTAGTAATGGAGATATTTTTGTTATATAGTATAAAAATAAAAATTACTTAATGAAACATTTTCCCTTTCTTTTCTACTTAGCATTGGGAAAGACTGAATTTTCAAAACTTTTTCAACTGTGCTGCATGTGAAAGGAGGTAATAAAGTGTGGGCAAAGGGTGGAACATTTTCAAATGGTATCATGGATGAAGCATCATCACCTACTCATAACATGATTAATACTGTGGAACAATCTTGAGCTGCCAACATAACAGGAAAAAATCTTATGTCATTTGTTCTTTTCTTTCTTTTTGAAATTTCTTTGTTTGACTATAAATTCTACAGTTTCTACTTTGAGACTATTTTATTCTGGTTGCCTGGCTCACTGTCTTGACAATAACATTATTTGATCAGTCATTGTTACCAGGTCCTGCCCATTTTAGAATATTAAGCACCTAAATTTGATTATACTTATCAGTGGAATGTATTTAGTCATTTTGGTTAGATTATAGTTAACTTTAAGAAAAAAGGTAAAAGAAAAAGAACTGACTTAAAATCAGATCACTTCTCTGCTTAATCCTGTAAAACTCCTCTATTAACCTTACCCTGATGGTGTAGACCTTGGAATCGTCACTTGGCTGTGCACCCAAATTATGATTCCTATATTCCTATTCTCAAATAAATGCCTTCCTGTTTCAGAAAAAAAAGAAAAATATGACCCAAAGTTAAAAATTAAAATGTTTTTATATTATTTCCATGCATTTGATCTTCCTCAGATTCACTCAGACTTCAATGTTTAATTAAAAGTTACAGCAATATGGACTCACTTTAGAGAGCACCTTGAGAAATTTCCTTAACTGCCTCAGGCCTCATTTATATCACCCATAAAATGGGACAATAAACTTCCTGCCCCAAAGGGAAGATACAAGGTTGAATGAGATAATAACTGTCCATTTTTTGCGACAGTCCTCAAGCAGAATAAAGACTATCAATTAGTATTATTATTGAGTCTAGATTATGTTTCTGATCTTCACAAACTATATTTTCTGTCTTTGCAGTACATGAGATATTTCTGCAAATACCATAAAGTGCTGGTTTCTAAGCAGGTATGAGACAATGCCTATAAATTGCAACCATAAGAATCTTGGGTGACTTAGCAGTTTAGTTCATTGGGCATAGAACATACATGCAAAGGTTTCTGGCTAAAGACCTGGGGGCCAGGGAAACAATGAAATTAAACAACTAAATAAAATATTTAAAATACTTCCTTCTCTCTCTTCCTGTCTACATGTCTATTTACCTTCATTTCTGCCTGGACCATTCCTTTAAAAAATAATAATTTTAGTTGCAGTATATGTGAAACTGCCAAATATGCCCAGTACCATATGATGAACTCCTGGAAATGATGTTAGAACACTTTGTGATACTTATGGTCTTTGAAGTCAAACTGTACAATGTTTGTTCCTGACTCTGTCCATTACTACCAGGGTGAAATGTGACGTTGAGGAATATTGATGGGGGCATCATACCATTAGGATGACCAGTTCTGTGAGTAATAAAGACTTCCAAAAGAGTCATTGTTGTAATAGAGTAGCTCAGTTTTCATACCAGAGGACTGCCTTGAAGTACCTTATAGTTTTGGACTTTGTAACTATTAGAAGATATGCTGGGGGCTAGGGTTGGCAATAAGAAATTTGAGCACAAATCCACATCACACTAGAAGATTTTTAGTATTACCAAAGATTATTCGCACTATATACAAAATCTTATCTTAGTTGTTACAGATGTGCTTGGTGATATAGAGCATCAATATCTAAATGGTCCACAGTCTCAGAACTAGAGATTAGCAATATGAAACTACCAAGTAATGATGAAAGTGAGAACATGAGCAAGAACTAGAGAAATGGGGCATCTTTCCTTCAACTTGGAAGGAGGTCATAGATTTTATCTCACTTCTGTCATATGATGGTTTTTGTGAGCCTTTACTACTTCTAGTAGCTGTATTTAATTAACTTAAAGCATTCATTCAATTTAACTATATTTTAAAGGAAAAGTACAAGCAGAAATGAAGGCAAGCAGAAGCAGACTGGCAAGAAGAGAGAAGAGGAAGAAGCATTTTATTTTATTCATCATTGGTTGTTTCCCTGGTCCCGAGTCTTGAATTGGGCACCTTGGGTTGTATATGGACTGTACCTTGTTTAAACTGCTACAGCAGTAGAGCATGCCTATAAGAATAATTTTTAAAAACGAGATTCATCTCTCATTAGAGAGTACAGCATGGGAGTTAGAGTTTCCAGCTTGGAGTCAAATTATTGCATTAGAATCACAGTTCTGTCTCTTGGTAGCTGTGTGACCTTGGGCAAGTTATTAAGCTTCTCTGTGTTTCCATGTCCTCTTGGGTAAAATGAGAACAAAATACAGAACCTAACTTACAAAGCAATGAGGATTACCTGAATGATTGCACAAGAAACACTTGCAAGTGTTCATAGCTCAAAGTATATGTTCTATAATACTATCTTTTTGATTTATTAAATGTGTTTCATACATTTCCAGAAAAAACTCATTTGATCCTGAGAACTGATCCTGAGAATAGTGGATATTATCCCCACTTGTCAAAGAGAATAATTAGCTCATCCAAGATGAAAGCCATGCTGATGTCAGAGTTGGGGTTCAAGCAGTGGTAGACTCACCCCGATTCACCTATTGTTTCCACTTACCTCAGGTGCCTCTATATAAAGAAAACCATCAGAGTAATGATTCTCTCCAGCATCTGAGAAATTTGGACAAAATGGACAATGATGTCAAATAATGAGCAATAGTTTTAATAACTGAATTATTTGATTAGTGTTTGAATATGAGGTCTTACCCCCTGAGTCGAACTTCCTTGTCCAATTGTTGGACATTCAATAGGGCATAGAGATTGTCCCATGAGAGATTGTTTCCATCTTGGAAGATGGAAAAATGTGTTTTGAATAGATAATACTGATAACCAAAAAGTCAAATAGGGGCTGAACTCTGTGCTCTCACTTTCTATTTCTTCACATCATCCATCAGATAAGTTGATCCCCTAACAAGGAAAAGATGGAGACAGAAAAAGAAAGCCTCCAAATACTGCTTCCTCCCTGAGTTATAAGGGAATTCCTACTCCCTGTATGGAAAGACCAGAAATAGGGTATTACTAAGAGCATCGTCTTCTAACCCCCACAGTGCTGTCATATGGAAAATTAAGCCAGTCTCTGCATTCCATTAAACCCGAAGAACCCAAAAGCACAAGAGAACAAGTGACTGTAATCTTAAATCTTAACACAACTCCACTGAGAAATGTGAGCTGATTGTTGAGTGGTCAACACTCATTCACCATTAGGACCACTGCTCCTCTTACCATGGGGAAGAGTCATGAGAGGAGAGGGAAAGAGGGAGTGTCTTACACCATTGTTCTTGGTCTGTGGTTTAGAAGTAGAACTCCACTTGTGGAAAGCTTTTGGGTATGGGATAAAAATGACACCCCTAATGTAAACTATCATTTAAACTATCTTTCATACTTTTAAAAATTACAATGAATACTTATTATGAACATAAAAAGGAGCAAGGACTATATATAGTTATCATTTCAGGTAGCTGTTGAGGTTCATTTTTGTAAGAATTCCTCTTTCCATTTGCTGTGCTTATTTTCTTCAGGACCATTAAAGATTGTAAAAAAATATCTTTTTTGGTGTGTCTCAAGTCCAAGACCATCATTGTCTGGGAATTTGGGCCACAGATTATAAAGAGAGAAGTCTATTTTATGAGGTGTTGGAGCTGCTGACAACTAGTGAGTTTAAAATATGAAGCATACCCCCTTCCCTTAATCTTGTTCATTTTAACTTGAAACAACTTTGTTGTCATTTTATCTTCATCTGAGGGCAATCAGAAATCCTGTCTTGAAGAAAGTTAAATCAGAGAGTAGCAGGTGTTTTCCTCCTCTTCTCTCTCTCTTACACACACACACACACACACACACAGACACACACACACACAAGCTGGCTTCACTACAGCGTCACTGAAGCAGGGAGAGGAGTAGGGTTATGTCCCAAGCCCTTGGCTCAAAATATTAGCAAACTACATTTTCAGACGTCAAACACGGGCAAACTGCCATAAGGTTACAGTCAAAATCAACTCCTGCCTCATGGGGACTCAGGCCAGATGTGAGCCCAACAGTCCAGAGGTGAAGCAATTATATGTGAGAACCATGTGACCAGACTTTTCCCAAAATGGACTTAAGAGAAACATTTTGGTGTTTATAGGACTTCAGCCCTGCTTTCTGGAGGTTTTCCATCACTATAAACACTGATACACATACACAAGGACATACACGGATTTTTAAAATTGGGTCCAGCTATGCAATTTGATTCAGTCATCTTATTTGTTAGAAATGGGAGAAATTAATGACACAATATCAAAATTTTGGCAGTTGGAACAATCACATGGACAACCTCTATATGACAGCTGGAGCCCACACTCTGGTGTCAAAAAAATGAATTGGGAAACTTGGGGCTGTTAGTAGTATTTGGATGACTTTTATAAAGAAGAGGTAGATGGCTGGCCAGGCTAAGGGTCTATCAAAAGATAACAGTCACTTGGAATTCCTTGGATCTGAAGCTCTCTTGCTAATACTTTCATAAGATAGCACATCACACAGAGAAAAGTCTTTGGGTTTGATAGTTTAGACTGAGAGCATTTTGAAGTTACAGTTGCTCCTTATGTCATCAGTAGTTCCCGCATCTAGCAGAGTATTGTATAAGTTGCTTACAAATTCTATCCCATTCCAGCTAGTCAAAGAAGTGGCACATCAAATTCACTGTCAGGGTAAAATATTTATTTCGTGGCAGGCAAATGATTCTACTGCATTCCAATTTGAAGAAACTCTCGGATACATAAGAAAATGACCCCACACTCTGAGAATAAGGATGAAGTCAACTAAGTATAAATATATTGATTTAAATTAAAATACCAAATATTATTTCATTTTAAAAAGTCTTGGACTTTCTCAGGTCTCTTGCAGTTTTCTGAAATAAAATCTGAATATATAATAAGGCTAAATAGTGTCTAGAGTCCTTGTAAGACACAGAATGTCTACAAACCTGAATTAGGATACAAAGTAATAGTAAAATAAGTTGGAAATGTATTGACTGAAATTGCACATTGAACATTTACTTATTGAAAGAATTTTCCTTTCTTTATTGAAATGTATGGAAAAATGATAGAACCAAGTCAGAAGAGCAAAAGAACAGTTTCTTTAAAAGTGAACTGATGTTAAATAACTATCTTGATTATAGAATCTCTAAATCAAAAAAAAAAAAAGAGAGAGGGAGATAAATAAAATCTAGTTTCAACCACTGAGAATTAGAAGCATATTACCATATCTACAACCAGAGGCAAGAGGTCCTGAATATAACTTATTAATCAAAATAATGTCACTAGCTGAGAGTGGAGGGACCCTAAATAGGAAGTTCCTCAGTAGTCTGAATAAAGGCACCTTGAATTTTAGTGTTGACCTGAGTTTTAAAGGTCTAGCATCTGATAAAACTATAACTATTCAGAAAAGTGACCTCAGTGGATACGAGTTAGGAGAGTTTGATTCTTCTGTATGAACACTAGCTTTGTGGCTGTTTTATTTTAAATGAGTTTAAATTGAATAACATTTAAAATTCAGCTCCTCAGTTCATAGTTTCATTTAGATTCTTCAGAGAAAAATGTTATCTGCTTTATGTCCCTTATCTAAACATGATGTAAATCAAATAGGAAGATCTTTGGCCATTATACAATCTGTGAAAAGTGATAAAAGATGCAGCATCCTCACAGTTGATTAAAATTGAAAAACAATTCCAAAATGTAATTTAAACCTATCCTTCTTTGGGATTATATATTAAACACTCTCTAACCTAAAAACTGTCGTGTTATTTCTCCTGATGCGGGGTCTAGTTTTTACTCAATCGCTATTTATAATAGAAATGTCAATTACCTTTCAAACACAGCTGTGTAACTATTTTCCGACAGGCATTGTATTACAGGTTATAGAAAGATCCCAAAATGCCATTCCACTCTCTCTCAACAATTTAATGTGATAACATTAAATCTGTTCAGCATTACTCCTAATTCATTCAGTTCACTTTTGAAGAGACTGGTCTTCTGTGCTTCCAAACACGTGGAATATGTGTAGTTGATAGCTTGCTAGAGAGATAACTAGCCATAGATAAATAAGTTAAATACTATTAAACCATTTACCCTGTTTTCATGAAATTATTTCCATTCTGTTTTGATGATAACTGTGCAATAATTTTTAAAAGTGAATGACTTGACAGGAAGGCATTCATTACAACCATGCAAATTGTTATAGGGTCAATATATTATTAAAATTATATATTTATGTTACAAAAAGGTGAACTATCCCCCCTAATTTCTTATCAACCCTTCTTCTTTTGAGATAGATTACTATAAAAAAGTAATAAACACTTAAAATAATTATGTCAAATAGTAGCAATTTTCAAGGCTAACCTTGAAAGTTGTAGGTATAAATCAGACAAAAATTGTCATCAAACTCTCTGGTTACTTTCCCATGTGATGCTGTCTGCTTGCTCAGAGAAACTGCTGTTTTAAAGGATAAATCCTCACTCTCTCTAACCCAGAAAATGCATTTTTTGTTTTCTAAAGGACGTGTGTCCCTCTAAAGCACTCAATTTTTAAAAAATATTTCCAAGTATTTACATCTATGTCTGTTGACTGAAAGTGCTAATGTTTCTAGACTTAGAAAGGATCATATACATGAAGTACATCTTAGCTATGCTTTTAAAATATGTAATAGCTCTAGAATTTTCTCAGTGTATCTTCTACAAAGATTACTGACAAATAAAATGAGTACTAAATTAATAATTCTTGCTTACAAGCTAGCTTTGAGTAAAGTTTTAATAACAAGATTTTTGAAAGAGAAACTGAACAATGACAAGTAATCAAGAAGATGATGATATATGGAGATATAAAGTTAAGTTGAGAAGTGTTCATAAATTCTGATTGAGACTTATGAATAAGAAATTTCTAAAAGCTGCAACAATAAAAGTTCAAAGCTTTGAAAATCCCCCATGACTCAGAAGTTATGATACTCTTTGTCAGCCTCTCTCTTATTGAATGCAGGAAGAGCTCTCCCAATCTATTACCTTGTTCTCCTATGTGGCATGTAGAAAGAGATAACCTATGTGTTCGTATACATACACACACACACACACACACACACACACACACACAGTTACAGGGAGTGTTTCTCCAAATAGTCTCCCCCACCCAACAAATCTGCATTAAACTCCCCACTGTCTCTCTGATGCACCTGCATTATGATTTTCTGGCTAGGAAGAGAGAGTGGAAACTTTTGAAAGCTATCAAACTCCTCTTAAATCAGCCAGGTAAATGAGTTACACATGGCTTTTAGTGTTCATGGGAACTCACAAATAATATGGTGAGGAAGAAATGCAATCCACAGTAATACATGGAGACCTACCAACAGCCCATAGTTTATTCCAGCATTGTGAATCTTGTGGTTGTGAAAATGCTTTGTGCATTATAAAACACTACACGACTTTTAGTTATTATTGCTTTCTCTGCATTGGCCCATCAATTCATTGTCAATTGCCAATAACCCAAGCTTAATAAATCTCCCTGGTTTTCTAGTTGTGAATAAATGTTCATGATACTTTTTTATTTTAAGGTGTTAGGGAGGTAATAGAACAAAAATCATAAAATTATGAAACTTTAAAGTAACTTTTGATATGAATAATTGTATTGATATCTTTCATTTATTAAGCAATAGACAATCCCTATTTCTTTTCATAAAATCTAACTTAATCTTTACAATAGCAGAATCTGAGATGTGGATAAGCTAAGTAAATGTTCAAGATCAAATAGTTAATAACAAATAGACACCATTTGAACTCTAATTCATTTAAATACAAACTCGATAGCATAGCCACTATTTCAGCAGACATAAATATTAACAGAAAAACTTATTTATGATGACTGAATGCACTACCATACTGTGAAATATTATTATTCCCATTCTCTAGATACAGAAATTGAGTCCCAAAACTAGGTTAATACTCTAAATTTGTATGGCATATTGCCATACTCTCCCCATTTTTTTATCTCTTATCTTGTAATTATTTCATTTTTTGTCCATTTTAATTTATTCATCCTATAATTTGTATTGAACTGTGTGTTGGACACACTTAAGAGCTGGACACACAACATAAACAAAATAATCTTCATGATTGCTCTCCAAGGGGTATCTGGCGAGCTTAACAGGTGATTCAGCAAATGAAGTAGCTGACAACACAAGATGCTAAGAAGCCCAGGTGGTGTCCTCTCCCCCTCAGAAATTTCCAGTATGTACATTGTATGGAGAACAGCAGTGAGTGATCGCTATTCTTGACCAAAGCAGTGGTAGAGATGATTGCTGCTGCCTCAGACAGAGCATCACGGTGCAATTATTCAACTGCTAGAGAACTGGGCTCACTGCCAGGAACCACCCGGAAAGCACAGCAACCATTTCCTGGCATCCGAAACTATAGTTCCAGGGCATCTGGTCATAAAGTCAATAAACATTTATTGAGCATGTACAATATGCTAGGCACTAGAGATATAAAGTCACATAACACACCATGGGGACAGTGATGTGCAAGCTAATTACAATAATGCAACATAGATATGTGTCCAGAGCATCATTAGAGTCTCCCAGCTTACATATGATAAGGAAGTCATCCACATTCAGTGGACAAAAAGCCCCAATCATTAGAAATGTTATGCAGTTAGGCAGAATCAATTAAAGAAACTTCTAGCCAGAATAGCAATCTTTCTCAGTTTTCCCAGGTCAATTTCCAGATTATATTTTGTATCCACATAACTAAAGTCCCCTCTTTCATTCTCAAAAGTGATCTCATTTATTTGACAAATGATAAAGTCATCCAACTAATTTACATTAATGGAGGCTAATACCTGCTTCACTTTTAATAAATGGCTTAGTTTTCATTCCTGGAACACTAACCAGTGCCAGGCATAGTGTGGGACACTCTGCTTATGCCACCACACCCTTCATAAGAATGGTTTTATTCTGCTCCACTGATGAGAATCTGAAATTTTGGAGAGTTCGGTTATTTGCCCAAGGATCACAGAGAAAGTAAACGGTAATGCTAAGATTCAAACACAAATGTGTCCAGACCCTTGTAGCAGCAGATGTAGTAAGTTTGACAATAATTCATTGATAAAATATTCAATTGTGGTTATGTAATGTCCAGCATAGTGACTATATTTAATGGTATTGTATTATTTGAAGGTTGCTAAGAGAGTAGATCTTTAAAGTTTTCATCACAAGAAAAAAATTGTAACTATGTATAGTAATAGATGTTGACCAGACTAATTATAGTATCATTTTACAATACATATAAATATTGAATCGCTATACTATACACTTGTAACTAATGTAATATTGCACATCAATATACCTCAATTTTTCAGAATGTTCACAACTGCTCCAATGTTTAACAGCGATATAAAGGACTAAAGAAAAAGCTTATCTTTATGGAAGCTGAGGATAATATACTACTCTATTAGAAACGAGGCAATCAGCACACCCTGGTAGATTAGTGTTTTGGTCAACTGACTCTCTGATCTAAGTGTAGTCCACATACTTCCTAAAGACCCAGGTTTACATTTAGCCTGGGAAGAACAATCAAGATGTACAATTAAATAAAAATTTAAAAATGCTTCTTTCTGCACTCTTATTCTGCCTGCCTTCATTCCTGCCTGCATGTTTCCTTTTAGAGAGAGAGAGAGAGAAAGGAAGGGAGGGAGGGGAGGAGGGAGGGAAGGAAGGAAGAAAGGAGAGACAACCAGGACTGAACTTTGGGTATAGGCATGATGTCACTGAGCCTTCCCTTGTCTAGAATCAGCTCTCACTGACCATTTCTTCATCTCTGACACATTGGTTCTGATGCATCAGGCTCCTAGGAGGGATGACTGAAGGCAAAGTGGAATGCATCCTAAAGATGCACATACTCTTTGTTGGCCTCCTCCTTCAGAGACTGTGTCTAAGTTTCCTTTTTACCTCCTTCCATATGGAGCCTTTAATATAATGCCTAAGGGATATGAGAAGAGAGATTTTTCGCCAGTGAAATGGAACTTTTATGGTCTGTAAAAGATACATCTCTTTTGTTAGTCCCTTTATTTACCTCTGTAGTCCTATAAACTGAAGCAGGAAATTATACTTTCAGATTAGGAAGCATTGTGGAAGGCATAGTTAGAGATTTTCATGGATCTTTGCCCCAGTTTCAAGGCTTTATCCCCATCTTTAATAAAAATGGCTTAATTTGTATATCTAATGATAAAAGCAATTTATCATAATTGTGGGCAAATGGAAAGAAGTTAAGAAAAAAGACAAGAGACAACAAGTAATATTTCAATTTATGTCTTTCTGAATATTTTTCTGCTAATTCATGAGCACAAACAATTTACTACTTAAATAAAATTATAGCATAGTGTTCATATTCTTGTACAGACTTTTCTGCTTAATATAAATATTTTTGTTATAAATATAGATTTACATAAATTTTCATTATAGTGAATTTCCTAATCGTTATTATATGGTTATAATCCAGTTTTTAACCACTTCCAAAGAGCAAGGTATTTCAGGCTAGTTGGTTGTTTTGACTTTGCTGTTTCTTTTGCTATTACACAGAATACTACAAAGAAGGTTATTGCAAATACACATTTGTGTAGCTGTCCAGCCAGTCATTTCTTTTAGATATACTTCTAAAATTGAAATCGTTCCTTTTTGATCTTTACTGTCAGGCTTTCTCCAGATAGCTTATCAAAATACACCATCAGTGTAAAAAGGCCAAATTTCTTCATAACTCATTCAATACTTTAATTGATTAAAATTTATCTAATTGCCAGTAAGGTTTAAAATATTTTATTATATTTTTGAATATCTGTGGACTCTATTTTGAGAGTGGCCTGTTCTTATCTTTTGCACTTATCCAAAGCAATATGTATTTTGGTTATTCATTTCTAAGAATTCTTTATACATTAACTCCATGAGTTTTTTACCTGTTGCTCATGTTCTACATGTTTTCCCCAGGCAGTCATCTGTTTTGTATTGATCATGAGTTTTTTAATGGGATGTGCAAGTATGTGTGGATATGTGTATTGATGGGACTAAAACAGGACACCCCAGTTTTCTCAGAATTGGTCTCCTGTACATGACCCACTGACAGGAAGAACCAAGAACCGTAGAGGACCAACCCAGAGGCAAAGAAGTTCCTATTCTTCTAACCCTGTAGCCCTTCCCTTAACCAAAGAAGCCATCTGCCAATTCCCGGGCCTTCAGCCTTCTACTAATCAAGAAATCACCTCTTGTCTCTAATCTCTAGAAGAATGTAGAAAGCAGCAGAGTTACTTATATTTTTAGAGTAAAAGCAGGGATGAGTGGAGAGCCATCTCCACTCTCCCCTGAGGTCCTAGATCCCCTTTCCATGCCTCTCAACACAAGTTATAAGTCCCCCCCAGCAATCTCAGAATTTACCACCTTGTAAATTCTCTATATGTATGCTATTATTAAATCTGGGCTTTTCTCTTACTAATATGCCTAATGCTCATTTGTTCATGTACTCAACTTGTGAAGAACCTCAGAGAAAGGAGGAATCCTTTCCTCAGAGAGCCTGAATGGAGGACATGGTGGCTCCAGGTTTTGCTATTGTTATTTCATTTAGTCACCTCAAACCTCTGACAACAGCAGTCAAAACTCAAGGACAGCACTCCTATTTGCTTTAAAACTCTCTAAGTAACAAGATCCCAGTTTGTTATTCTGACCACTAGATGGAGTACAGTTATTAGCCTGAGGAGACAAGACTGCTGAAGTGTATCCTAGCTCCCTTTGTATCCAGCGGCCCTCAGGTCAAACAGAATGTGACCTGCCACAGTGCAGAAATGGTTCTGAGATAGCCAAGAAGGGCTGGAGATCAAAAAGTTTTGTCCTTCCCTTTAGTGAGAACAAATGATCCATTTGTAGGTTCTTCAGTGGAATTGTGAAGTTGCATTTTGATGTTCATTGACAACCTCTCTTTCATTTTTATCATTTTTAAAGAGCCTCTGTCCTCAGTTAGATATATCTGACCCCAAAGCATTCATGGCTATTTGATTCACCTGGTGAGGAAATGTGGCTGCACCGAAATAGGAAAAACTTGAGAAGTAGTTTTACTTCTTTATTTCATCTAGAGGATTAAAAGTCAAATGGATCCAGACTAGAATTCCTTTTGATCTCATGTTCAACTTAAACTTTTTCAGGAAATAATATTCTGAAATGTCTTTGTCATGTTATTACTTGCAGTTTTCACAGAGGACATCGCACCATTTTACAATGTTATCTATTTTTGTGCTTTGAATACTTCCTAAATTGACAGGATTTTTTTGTATTTTTAACAGTGTTTTTTGCATTTCCCTGACCCATCCAACATAAACACAATTGAGATATGATCAAAAGAAAAATAGAATAAGCAATAGAAATTCTGAGCACTCCCACTTTTTGAAATTCTAGTGGAATTCATTCCACTAGTGGAAAATCATTCCACTTCACTTGTACAAAAATGAATTGCCCCAAGCTTCACCAAGAAGCTCACGATCAGTCAAGTTAACTGAATCCTCATTTAGAATTCGAGAAAATATTACCTTGTAGATTTATACTAATATCTCTAGATATTGCCCTCCTCTAAAGAGTTAAAATTTGTCCCAAATACTATAGAGCTCACCTACATCAATCTTCATATGAGTTATCTTGAAAATGAATGAGATGTTTAAAAGATTGAGACAGGTTAGGAAAAATTGCCAATTGTGTAATCCAGATAGTAATAGAGAACTATAAGCGTGTCCTGCAAAACAGAGGAAGCTCTCAGGTTAAAACAAAAGTCATCCGATATATTTTTAATATTTTTTTAAAAATAGCACACTGTTTATGGCTGTCAATTTTTTAACATATATAGTTCAAGCAGAAAAATAATCAAACACTTTAATTTTCTCTTTCCCTAACTCCCTTATAAAGCAGCAAAATTCTCAGGCAAAAATGTGCAAGGATAAATTGAGTCTTGCAGTTTGATATGAAGATCAGAATGTTGAATAATATTAGTGGTTCTACATAAAAATTCAAAGATGATTGCCCCTAAATTTGTTGTAAATTGTGGCATTTCTAGATGATTTATTTCTCTTTTATTCATAAAAAAAGGAATTTTGTGTATCTGTGCATAATTTGGTCTTATGTGTTTTTCTATATAACACGCTAGTTTATACCTTTTCAGGTCTGTGTTAGGTGACTGCTCTGTTTTTTTTTTAAAAAAGCCAAATTGTAAAAAGGAATTTGAAAAGCCAACATAGTTAAGCTTCACTCTAAATTCTTTAGTCCTTTTGTAATAAAATAAATATCTATTCATTTGGAAATATTTGAAAGTAATGGAAAACCAAAACGAATTCAAATTTAACTTAATACATGGATATTATAGTGGCAAAAGATTATACTGGAAAATACATATTGGATTAAGGAATCAGAAGAGGAGGCTCTAATGAAGTCTGCTAAAACCATTGGATTCAGTTACTTCAGTTACTTTGTCAATAATTCATACATTTATTTGTTTATTCATCTAATTTTTTAATGCCTACTTATGCCAAACACTGCTCTAGACACTGGCAATAGAGCATGCTGCCTTCATCAAAGTTGCTTTCTGCTAGAGAGAGAAAATGAGAAAAATACAGATAAATATTTACAATGACTATTATATTAGAGATCAGTAAATATTATGGTAGAGATGGAATAAAGTAACAATGGAAGAGGATTAGAGTAGCAAAGCTCTTGTAGTTCTAAATAAGGTCATGAAGAAAACAGAGAAGGTGAGAGTTGGAATCTCACTCAGTCTCAGAGAGTAAATGTCCAGGGGAAAGGCATTCCTTAGAGAGGGTGGAACCAGTGCAAAGATCCTATGATGAGAGAAGGATTACCATGTTTGATGAAGAGAGAGGAGGCCCACGTGGTTGAATGGAGGAAGAAGTAAGTTATAAGTGAGTTAAGAATGGAAGGAAGAAGTAAGACAGGAAGTCAAGAAAGCACAGATTTAAAAGTGGCACGAGTTAGGTGCTAGGTAATGAATTTGTTTCTAGGCTTTTCCTCTGATTGAAATTTGAGTCACAATTCAGATAGTCCACCTATATGTGAGTTGATTTTCAATGATTTACGTGCTCTTAGAAATTATCCTTTTTTTACATTTGCATTTCCTTATTTAAATTAATCCAAATAAGTAGTTGTTCCTTTTCTTAGTCTTACCATCATTTGTTTTCTCTCTTTTCTTCTGGATCAATCTTATATATTTTTTCTATTATGATGGTCTTTCAGAATCAAATTTGTGAGCAGTAAGGATCTATTTTCTTTTCATTAAGTAACACTTCAGTCAACTAAATTGGTTTTTTTCTATATTCCTTCCTATTTTTCTCTAATCTTCCTGTTTATTTAATTATTTATTTTTCTGGCCTCTTGAAGTGACTAGTGTTACACTTATTTACAACTATTCTCGTGTCTGAGTAAGTTCCTATGACCACAAACATTTTTCTCTGAGTATTATAACTCTACCTGACATTTTTGAAATGTATTACTCTTACTGTTATCATTTCTCCCATGATAATTTATATTTTAAAGTCATCTTTAAAACTCATTCATTTCGAAAAAACGTTATCGTTTCCTACTCAATAGTTGTTTGGGAGTTGTTCTATTATGGGTTCTAATTTTATTGCATTATGTGTTTGTTATTTTTTCTAATCTACTATAAACACAGAAAATATCTCTTTGATGTATCTAAAGACCCTTTATCCAAAATTTAATTTAACATAAAACTTCATTTTAATTGGAATGAAGTGCTTTTAAGCAAAATGAATTTAGACAAAGTGGTTTCTTGTCATTAAATTTATGTTGTGGAAAAAACACTCTAACAAAAATATTAACAATAACTGACATAAATTTAAGCTGAAGGAAAGGAAAAAAATCTTAAAAAGTTGAAATAATTCTAGCAAGATTTGGTTTTAGCCTGACCATAGATGACAGATGAGAAGGAAGAATGACGTTTTGAACTGAGTTGTAACTATAAATTCTAGGTGGATCTATTCAGAAGTTGATTGGCCACGAGCTCAGCTGTAAGGTATGGCAGGAACTTTGAGCTACAGTCATAAAGTGATTAAAAATTAAATAAGATGTAGAGTTATTTGTGAGATGTGATGGACCATCGGGATTGAGAAAGTGGTGATGGTTTGATTTGATAATGTGGTTGTGAAAAATGAAGAGAGAGAAAGTGTGTATCAGAGTCCCGAATAGAGTATATAAAATTGAAAACATGGAATGTAGAGTAACTTTATATAGGTAGTTGTCCTGAATAAGCCACAGAGACTGAATTTGACAGCTCTTTGGCCCTCTCCATAGGAAAATAGCAAGATTGATAAGATCGGGATTGAAAAGGAGAAATTGTGTTTTAGAGATATTTCACAAGTATAAAAATTTCTAATAGCTTAAAAGTTGAAAATATGAATACCCAGACTCTGATTAAAGAGTAATAGTAGTAGCAATGAGTTTTATTTCAGGCAGTAAAAAGTATAAAAGATCAATAAAATTTGGCAAGTAGAAGAGGAAGGTAAGAATAGGGTAATATGACCCAATATTTAGCAAGTACATTAACTCACTCTTCCAGATGAGTGCTGCTTTTCATGCAGAAAATAATTTCTTAGACAGACCACACACCCCAAATTTTTATTTTCCCCTAGTTTATAAGAAAGCACATTTCTTCTATTGATAGCAGTACATCATTTTGAAACAAAATTGCTTATCGTTCCTACTAATCTATATTTTCAGATTCAGCTGGCAGTGATTTCTGATTTATTGTCTTTTGCATCCAGAGAGAGAACTTGACGTAAAGGATGAAGTGGTTCATTATATGATTCTGCAGTTGACTTCCCTGAGTCTCCAAAAATATTTTGTATATATAATCACTGCCATTAAAAATAATCTTGTTCAGTTATTTTCATACTTGCATAGTATGAATGCCAGCGGTAGGAAGAATCAGTAAGTCCTATGTGACAACTAGGAGACAAATTTGATGGCCCAGTCCTGCAGGGAATAACCAGAATTGAGTTTGAGTTTTAAAGAAGTGGAGAAATGCTAATGATATTGTAGATTCCTACAAAAGAAACACATGATGCAACTAGCAACAGAAGCTGGTTGTTAGAGCAATTGTATAAAAGATCTGGCATCCTCAACTCTCTTTAGTTCCAGCAAAAATTTTAAGAAGTAACCGAGGTTGAACTCAGCATAAAAGAGGTAAAAATATATTTAAAATACTCTCACCCTGGTCACATAACATCATCTAAAACTATTACAAGATTTCTTGTATATAAATTTTTGATTGACACCCTGGTATAGCCTGAGAATATTTTTTTCCACAATCGTTAAATCCTGCTTAAGTTAGATCATGAAACCCCAGGTATCTAACTAGTTTGCACCAAGAAAATATACTGCATAAGAAAAATTTAAAACTCTTCTTTCTTCCAGTAAATGCTCATTGTAATGGTAATGATGTCACCCATTCTGATCCTCATCTATGAATATAGTGTACATAGTAGGTGCTTTAAAAATGTTGATTGAGTAAATTATTGAGGTGTTAGTTTCTTTTTCCTCCAGTATAAAGCTTCCTAATCTATTAAGAAGTAAAAAAAAATCTCATAAAGCAGAGGAATACATTTTAAGTGCGATATCATTTATAAATTATTTCTACATTGCCTGTTATTGTGTTTAAATAGTTAATGCTTTTTTTGACTTGAAAAGCTATAATCACCAATATTTCAGTTACTGCCAAATAACTGAAACCACAGTTTGCAAACCACAGCTTATTCTTAAAGGGAATTTAAAAACTTAAATATATATGTATATGTATATATATGTATATATATTTGAGAATGCACACACATATATATACACACATCCTTGTTTATATATATTTACTCACCTAGAAACTTGAGAACCCCAAATCATCCTTTCTTGTATCTTCTCTTTCTTCACATCTAATCCTATCACTTCTCTTCTCCACAAAGCACAGCCTATATCTACCCATCACTCTGCATACAGTCTGCAGGAATGAAGGCATGTAGGCCGGCAGGCAGGCAGGGAGAGAGATGGGGAAGAAGCATTTTTATTTACTTGTTCACACTAGTTGTTTCCCCCTGGACTCAGGGGTATGTGGCATGTGCTTCTTCTGAGGTGACTGACCTAACCGCTGCTCCACCAGGTCTTGCTCCAGTCGACATTCTTTTGAGTCAGATATCATTTGATTTCCCTCTCAATTAAATAATTCAACTGCCTGCTCACTGGTCTACCTGATTCTTTTATTCCCCAATCCATGCTCCATCATTGCACAGCCACCAGTGATCTTTTGAAAACATAAATCAGATCATGTCCTGCTCAAAAAACAAACAAATGACTTCATATTTCACTTGGGATAGAAAAACAGACTCTGCTCTGATCTCTTCTGTTCTCATATTCTGACCTTGCCTACCTCTCTGAGTGCTCAAGACTCTCAAAACTTTTTTTAAGACTTCTGTTTTTCAACATCCACATTCATTAATACCCCACAGCTTTTGCACTTGATTTCTCTGCCTGGAACACTTTTCCCCAGACTGTCTCAAGGCTGTTTCCATTTCACCTTTCAGGTCTCAGCTCAAATGTTGCCTACTCAGGAGAGCATTTCTTTAGCATTTATTCAAAATCCTCTCACCTCCCATCAGTCCTGTTCAATCACATCATTCTGTTTAATTGTATTAATAAAATTATCAATATGATGGCATTTTTTGTTTATTATTCTTGTTAATGGGATGAAATTATATTTTTAATTACTAGTGTGATGTTATTTTTGCTTTCCAGAGAATAAATCTTGACTCTTTTCTAGAGTCATCCATCTGCCAATTAGGATTGGTTCTAGCAGAGTTGCACTGAAAAAATTGTATGTAACACTAAGCTTTTGAAATTCAAAAACCTTGCTTTGATTCTGGGAAAGGATAATCTAATTTCCTCTACCTTTTCAGTTTATAAAGGATAAGGTTTTGCAGAAGAGACAGAGAGTTTTATGTATAAAAGAAAAGAAAAAGGAGAAAAGTCTATCTTTGTTTAATATCAGGGAACTGTGAAAGGAAGCAGGGAGGAGAAAAAGCACTCCTTCCCGTTTTGGAACTTTCACAGGCTGCTGAATAGAAAACAGCTACATAGAAACCTCGGGGGGCAGTGAGAGGCCAAGAGTTATATTTGTCCCATTTATCTTGACTTCTACATTGGATCTCTAAGTACAGCTTTCTGACCTGTAACTACAACTCTAAAGGTCTGATTTGTTTATCAAAGGGGATTGCTTTAATAGGGAACAGGTGGATTTGTAGAAAGTTCTGCAAAGCAGAACTCAGATAGAGCCAGAAGAAACCATAATCACAACCCGCAGGTCCAAGTGCCAGCAGTAACCAAGGGAAACCCAAGTCATCAAGGGAGGTCTTAAACCCTATTTCAGACCAAAGAGGACAGACAATGAGCTTCTCCAGTTGTAAGTTCTTTCTAGAACACTAGTCAAATCAAGAGCAACCAGTAGACACCTGTTCTTAGATCTGATTTGCCTAAAAAAGTAAATCACCTACTACTATCCAGTGAGAGTCTTAATTTAGATCCTTACATATGGAAATACTCAGAATTCAGAGGTAGTGAACAAAAAGTGTAAAATTTTACTGAAAGTTTTAAATAAGCTGGCAACTTATTAGCACTGGAAAGATCTGAGAGTTTATGTCACTTGGTTACCTAGAAACTGACTTCATGTATTTAAATTTGCAGTTAATGTTCAACAGATCTCTTTTTTTAAAAATTATGTTGTTGGCATTCAATTTATCTCAACTATTTTTTTTCAAAGAAAATATACAGACAGTAATGAAGGCAAATAGGAGAGTGGGTAGGACAAGAGAAGAGGAAGAAACACTTTATTTTATTTTTATTTAGTTGTTCATTCTGGTTGTTTTCCGGTCTGGATCATGAGCTGGTTCCTTGAGATGTATGTGGATTTCACTCAGCTGGAGGCAGCAGACTCAACCACTACTCCAGCAGGGTGCGCCCACATTTATTTCAAAGTAAGTTTATTCTTTTTTGTAATAGAGAAGTTCAATGCATACAACTTGGAAAACAGATACGAAAAAGTATAGTGATCACGCCACCTAGTAATCACTGAAATTTATCATTCAATAAATGAGTATATTTGGAACTGTGGATTTCTGTCCCTTTTCTGTATCCTGTCACCTAGAACACCGTGTGGAACAATGCCAATCATAATTGTTGAATGATCAATTAAGCCATGTATTAAACATTTTCCTTCACATTTACTATTTGTTAAAATAAGAATCCTCTTACTCCTTTTAATTGCTACAAGCCCTCAAAAATGGATATTTAAAATTTTTATGAGCTTTTATTTTTTTTGGCCTTAGCTCCTAGATAGAATTTTTTTTAAATTCTAGGCATACTTTAAGTTTTTGACTATCCTTTCTAAATGCAAAACTGAACACAAACTTTAAAAGGGCCTGACTAGGTGGAATGTAGAGAAGGCAACACTCCAGACCTTCCATTTCATAATCCATTTACAATCTTAGTGTCTTCCTGAATTTTAAGTAGCAAAATTGGATAGTTTACTCATAACGAGCTTTTATTCTAAGGTGACACCTGGCTTTCTCCCATCTCCCTGGAGAGTAAGTCCCATTTCCTCTACTGGGTTTCCAAGACTGAAACATTATTAGTGCTCTGCCTTTAGCTTTTTTATTTCCTCAATGCATATCTACTCGTTTTTTTCTTACTGAGGAAGTTTATACTTATTGGAACAAATTTCATATTGCTTTTTATTATATTATTTTAAATTTAGTAACCAATACTTAAATAATTTTTTTTATATCTTTCAATATTGAAAATGCTCCAGCCTCAATTTATTTTAGAACTTACCTGTAAGTTATCTGAGACAAATTATTATTGATGGCTTAAAATGAGTCATGTGTCCTGTGTTCAAACTACACTTTGAAAAGTATTGATTAGATAGAGAGGAAACAACTCTATTTGAAAATTCAAATTTAAATAAATTACCTAAGAATAATTGTGTATTATGTATTTTATTAGTTTTGAAGTTGAATGACTTTGTACTACGTCAATGTAGCTGGTCAGAAATGTTTCCCAGAAGAACTTTTTCTATATGGCCCAACTTCAGATTTTTCCCCAAGATAAATGTACATGAGATCTGAAATGCAGAAGTGAGTAGCAGCCATATTTTCCTTTTGGATGTCAGTGTAAGACCAAATGCTGTTGCAGCTCATGCCCAGTGTTGTCAACCTGCTGTCTCCCCTTGTCAGTGAAGGGCAGCTGTCAAGCCTATGGTTCTGCAAGCTCCAGTCCAGGTATATGTGAAAGGTGTCAACTTCACCTGCCAACCCCATGTGGCCAAGGTTGACAACCAAAAAAACAGAGGCAAGTCTCAGTCTGTCCTCAAGGGTTCTAGTTTGTCATATTCTATTTTTTTAAGCTTCCCAGTTTGTCTTCATATGTCCACTTTGTTCTTGCTCCCTCCACTTTTTGTTCACCTTTTCTTCCCATGTTACGAATTTTAAACCACAAAACTTCGTGTCTCACAGTTTCTCTGGGTCAGGAACCTAGGAGTTGTTTGGCTTCTGATCTCTTTCATATTCACTCATGGTGTTGACCAGGGTTACAATTTCACCTGGAGGCTCAACTGGAGGTATATCCATGTCTAAGTTCATTCATGTGGTTTGAGCAAAATTCAGTTACCACAAGTTCTGGGACAGAAAGATTTGTAAGTATCCCTTTTGTTTAATGGGAGTGGATCATAAATTCATGCACAGGAAACTCAAAGTTTGTAAATATTGAGTTGTAAATATTGAGTTGTAAATATTGAGTTGTAAATATTGAGTTGTAAATATTGACCATATCTTATAGAATAGGTAAGATGACTCAGAAGGCAGAAGCAAGATGGTGTGGAGCCAAGAGCTATGGAAAGCAACTCACAGGGAGTGTACTGAGAGCTAAGCAGAGAAATAGCAATATTATAAAATTTCAGATCAAATTTCAAATTTCTATAAATCAATGACTACATTGTGATTTCTGTCTTCTTCCTTTCTGAATACAAGTGCAGTGGCAACCTCCACTTATTCACAAGGGATATGATCCAAGATCCACAGTGATACCTGAAAGCACAGGTATAACAAACTAATACATATATACATGTATATATATAATCATGTATATGTATATATGTTCATGTGTATATATGTCAATATCTATGCATGTATATTACAAAACACATATATGTGTATATACATATATTATGTGTATATATGTATGTAGGTGTGTGTATATATATCTACATATAAGTAGATATATAACTATAACACATTTTTTTCTGTTTTCATCTATGATAAATTTAATCTGTAACAGGCACAGTAAGAGATTAACAATACAAATAATACAATAGAACAATTATAATAATACCCTGTAATAAAATTTACATGAATGTGGTTTTCTCCTTTCTTCTCTTAAAATAACTTTTGATAGACAGTATTTTTGACCTTAGTTGATGCCTCAGTTGAAACCACAGACTGTATCTCTTATGGCTTTTCTTTGATCATGTCACTACTCAATGTTCAGAGTTTGGGGACAGATGACCTGTAATACCCAGTTCTCAGGCTCTTAGACATGAAAGAATGCATAGAAGGCATTGTAATTGAGGAGCCTCATCTACACTTGAAATGATTTAGATAGCAAGATTCTAGAACTTGAGTCTGAACCTAACATTGTTATGAAATGATATTTTTAGGAAGACTCGGGAGAGAATTATTTATTTTGTATATGGCAGCAATAAGTTACTTGTGGTCAGAAAGTAGGTTCTGGCAGTTTTAAAATAGTTTGCACATTTGAAGAACATTGAAGTTCTCTTCATTAAGAAGTGGTGTCTATTTTCTCCCCTCAAATCTGAGTGGGCTGTGCTTCCACTAATGGAGCAGGGCAGAAGTGAAGGGTTATGACTCTAAGTCTGATTCATAAAAGGATAGTACAAGTTCTTCCTTGTGGCACAGATACCACAACTTGGAATAAAGCTCCAAGGGCTTTGGAGCCTAAAGCTACCTTGAAAGGAGTCTCTAGTTTAAGAATGTTATTGTGTGAGAAATCCAGGTCAAGAGAAGAAATATTTAGGCACCTGATCAGCAGTGATAGCCTTTGAGTAGTCCCAGTCTAAACTACTGGATGAAGACATGTGGATGAAGACTTCCAGCTATGAGACACCCTAAGCTTTCCATCAAATGTCCCAAACATTTCTGTGCAGAGACATGCTGCATGTGTTTTAAATTCCGGACACAGAGAATCTGGAATAATAGTAACTAGGTTGTAATTTGTTAAACAGTCATAGTAATGGGAATGAGCCATGCAAAACCTTCACAGCTCAATTGTGTATAAAATACATACTGAATTGCCAATAAAATGCCAGTTTATCTTTCAGAATAGGTAAGAGTTTTTATCACCATTTTAGAATCTTGTGAAAATTAGATAATGAATATAAATATACCTATTACAATTCCTGGCAACAAAGAACAAGAGTTCATTATTATAATCAAAGAAACCTATATCTATCTGTAGATAGATAGATATTTACAAATGCTTATTATCAGTAACCTATGAGCAATACTTTTCCGACCCAGAGTTTTAAAGTTTGACATGTACATTTCAACTGAACAAAAAATATGTTTTGCTGTTCATGTTTTTTGTTAGTTACACAAGTATGGATGACCTAGAATTCAAACTTATATCTTTTTCACTCAGAATCTTTCACTTTTCATGAGTACATTTTCCTCCCTCCAGATATTATTTATGAGAAAAGATTAATTATTTCCCTGTGCATAAGCCTATCATCTTCCTAATTTTTAAATCATTCTCAATCTCTCTTTTCTGGGAGCAAGTTTTCATTTTGAGCCTCTTTTCTATGGGACCTGTTTTCCACATTTATAATTTCTAATTATTTTTCAAAGATCATCCAACTAGGAAATAGCAGAATTGGGACAATACGATGAGTCAATTTCTCATTTCTTCGTCTTTAGTACTCTAAAGGAAAAAAACAAAATCAACATGTGGAGATTACATACTGATACAGTCAATCACATGCAAAATGAATGTGTAGTATTCTAAGTTGGGTTTTATTCATATAAGTAGGTTTCTTTTGAATTACAACTATAAATCTCCTTTGAGAATATCATTACTATGATAACTATACAGTTCTAATATCCACTCAATACATACATTTCCTATATGTATAGGTGGGTAACTTTAAAATATATACATGGAAAAACCATACAGTGCATACAACCCAAATGCAAATAAAAATCTTTTAAAAATCTTAGAAATTCATTAAGCAGGTTACGTCAATCCTATTAAAATGAGTCTTCTATGTACAATACATAATCTTTAAAAATACAACTCCAGGAAACAAAAATTCTTTGGTTCAGCAAAAGGATTCTAAATGTGGAAATTCAGTTTGTTAATAAGGATGCACCTTCAGCCTCACTTATCTGGTTTAACTCTTCAGTAAACATAGAGCTGACTTTCTCTGAATGCTGAACATACAGGTGGAGTGTGGGTAGAGGCTATTTTCCCATAGATATTAATGTGTGAAAATAAAACCAGAAGCTTGAATAATGCAGGAGCTGAGATATAATTTTTACTCTGCCAGGTGGAAAAGATACACGGGAAGCCTATTTCCTATCCACGTGGGATAGAGTGTTGGGAATGATCATGGTTGATAGATAAAAACATTCTAAGGTTCTTAGTATTGGCACTCAATGCTATTAAGACTATACAGGAGATGCTGGATGTCCTCCCTTTACTTTTTAATATCCCATCACTTCTCTGGCAGCTTGTCTCCTTAGCAATATAAAATTATAAATATGTCCATGACTCTAATATCTTTCAAAGAGTTATTAAAATAGCTACAATTGCAGTGCATCAACATTTGCCAAAGGGTTTTCCATTAAAAATTAACTGCAGTTATTCTATACTCTCAGTTTACTAATAGGAACAATCACAGAACTGGCCAAAATATCTCAGAGTTTCAAAGAGTCAGCAATCTTATCTATGCGAATTTATTCTAATAAGGCTTCACAATTTTGTTCCTTTGTGTTTTCCACTCTGATTAGGAAAATATTTACTATATAAAATAAAATATTTTTAACAGCCTACACTGAATCACATATTATAACTAACTCTAACACAACTTTTGAAAAATCTCTGAGATGTCCTAGCTGGTCACTGGAGAATGAAAAATACATTTTGTTTTATTTTTTTCTAAGTTCTGGATATAATTACTTGATTCAATTAACTAAATTTAGAAAGTGGTACCACTGACTAATACTCAAACTTGCCTTTTCCTAGGCTAGTATCAGAAGCACATTAGCACATCTTTAAGTTGTATTCAGGGAAAAGTCAAGGACTTCTATTGACTGCCAAAATTTCTGCAAACTACTTTAAGAAGCGATAATGCTTACTGGGAATTGTTTACAGCACAGAAAATTACACAAAATTCACCTTTATTCTTCCTTCTAATTGCATGACTTAGTTGCTCAACAAGAAGACCCTTTTTAAATCCTATTATGATTCAAAGGAGATGATTATGATTTAGATGGAACAATAGATTGCAGATGAAACTATGACCCTACCCAACAAAAATGGTTCTACGGAAAGAACAGGATAGCCTTCAACATTTGAGAAAAGCAAAGAATAGACTGCATGAATAACTCACTGCATCTAAATCAGATATTATCATTCAGAACCATAATCCATACCCACTAACATCCGCCCCCAGCTCATGGCGGAATTCCTGTTCTCTAATGATATCGCAAGAGATATTGTAATACACCAAAGAGAATAATCAGGCTGTATCACTGGTCCTCAGAGTCATCTTCTGTAGTGTCCAGGCGTATCTTTTCTTCAGTCAGAAGTCCTTATCCCAGCCTGACAGCTCATCTGGAGGTATTCCCTTTTCAGGAGGGTACTTGTCAAAGTAGCTATGGTCTGTGGGTCCACTGAGCTAATAGAGAAAGGATTAAATCAACGATGAGGACAGTGTTGACTAAGCATGCATTTACATATGGATAGTGCTTTCTATATCTGAACATGATTTCATACTACAAATGCTGGAAAGTTACATACAAGGAAAATAATTTTAGGGTCATACAGCCTTATGAGATCTTCCCCTTCCTTCTAAAACAAATGAATAAGGTCACTAAAATATATTTAATGGAACTTACCTGGTCTAAAGGAGTTTAGTTCCAAAAGAAAAAGTAACAGGAATTTTTATTTTTTTAAATTGGAAAAACAGTTTTAAAGCAAATATTTTTTTTAAAAAATAAAACAATTTGCCCACTCTATATCACTTTTATATAAAGGTTTTTCAACAATTTCAAGTTTTTAATATGGGTAATTGATCTATATAAAGTTTCCAGAATGCCAAATAAAGAGAGAGGTAATTCAAAATGTTAGTAACTCTGTTCAAAGAGTGAAATGACTCTGGAATTATTCTGCAAATCGGGTGGTTTCCAATTCTTTGTTTTCTAAAAAAATTAAGAAGTACCTAATTGATCATTAAAAATACTATTTATGATAGGTCATAATGCATTACAAGGAGGGAAAAGGGAAATTACTTGAGGTCATTCACAGTAACATTCTTATTATAAAACCCTTCACTCCCATTTACTTATTTAGATGACCACAACTCTTAACACTTGCAACTATATAATTTTTAAAAGTAATAGAGCTGATATGGAGTCTGATCCCATTCTTTTAATAAATAACTTTAATCCACAGATACATTAAATGTTTCTTTTCAAAAATTTTGTTTAATAATTACTTTAAAATTTATAATATATGTATGATGTTTGATACTGCATGCCATAAAATTGTAACTATAACTCAACCCATAAGTATCTGAGTGGACACAAGTATTTTAAAACTCATAAAGCTAAAATTGAAAAGCGCTTAAAGAATGATCAATCTAAGATTATCAAGCATAAATATATCTTCTATTAGGATGAAATTTTACAGAGAAAATGCAATGAAAATATGAATTAGAGAGAAAAAAGAATGACATAATACATCTTTCTATATTTTTTAAATGACTGATAGGTATCAAACTCAATGATATTTAAATTATATTGGATATATTTAAAGGAGTAAAGTAACAGTAAGCTTTTACTTGAAATGTCATTACTTATATTTCCACAATGATTTAAATGTATAATTAAAAAAATTAGATGGTTATCTAAAAATGTACAAGAGGAAACACAGATCTCTAACATTCCTTTAAAAAGAACACAGTATAAAGTTGGTAGGATTTGACCAAAATCATCCCTGAGTCATTTTTCCTTCTACATAGCAGATATTCTACTTGATATATAACTGTTCTGTCCAACCAGCTGGCTTTGGTGATTGAACATTTGAAATGTCACTAATTTGAATTGAGGTGTAATTTAAGTGTGACTTTCACCCACAGGATACAATGCTTAGTGAAATGAGTCAGCTGGAGAAAAACACGTATGATGTCACTAATATGTGGCAAATAGAGCAACCAGACAAATGAATGAATAAAATAAAAATGAGCTTTTAGACTGTGAGTCCAAATTAGTAGTTAGCAGAAAGGAAGGGGGAAGGACAGTGGGCAAGTTGGGTAAAGGAGGTCAATTATATGGTAAAGGACAGAATTAGACTATCGGTGGTGAACTTATTGAATTTATTGCAGCATATATAGATGTTGGTTTACAAATGATGCACACCTTAAACTTTTAAAATGTTATGTAATACATTATTAATTCATTAAATATGTAATTAAATTATAAAAATAATAAATATACAACATATAGAAGAAATTGTGAAACAATGATAATAAGAAGAAAAAAGAAAACAGTACAAAAATAAATATAATAATTCATTAATATTCTATGCTGAATGTATTGAAGTGACAGTATTTTGACATATTATGATAATTGAAATTGGTTTCACCTATTTCAGTTTACCTTTTTTAATGCAGCATCTGTTAACCTAACACTGACTACTTGGTGACTCAGATATATGTCATTGGTCCTGAGAGCTGAGCTAATTCTCATTAACTAGGTAATAAACTATTTAGTTCCTATAACCATAATATCTATGATAGTTTAACTTAATTTCTTTTTTGACTATCAAAAAAAAATCTAAATTTGATGTGCTGCGGAGGAGCAATGGTTAGGTCAATCGCCTCCGTAGGAGTCCAAGCCATATACCCCTGGGTTTGAGTCTCGGGCCCAGGGGGAACAACCAGTGTGAACAACTAAATAAATATAAAATAAAGATGCTGCTTCCTCCTCTTTCTTCCTGTCTGCGTACTCAACCTTTATTCCTGCCTGAATCTTTCCCTTAAAAAAAAAATCTAAACTTATTAGCACACACATCTAAAATCGATTTACGAAGAGCAAATACCTATCAAAAAATTAAGAGAGTAATATAATAGATACCATACCTCTCTTTGTAAAGGTGATGGAAGGTTCCTTGCTTTTAATCCCTCCCAATTAAAACCATTTAACCACCTAGAAACAAAAAAAAAAGTTGAGGAATATTACTTGCTTGATAAATTATTAGTATGTCAAGTTATTTGTTGTCAAAAACTTAAGCAAGGGAGAACTCTGCAAAATTGTTTCTTTTGTAGAATAGCATGAACAAGAGCAGAAACTTGTTACAACAGTTTTCTTGGAAACTAGGAGTGGAAGCAGGGAAGCATTATGAACTTGTTCAGTTTCGTGAAGAAATGACCCAAGGTGACAGACAGCTCATTATCATCTAAAATCTCAGGTCAAGGTGGAGTTTATCCACTGTTTTCTGTACATACAGAGATGTGACGGATGACTGAAGCTATGCAAAAGGAATTCTGCCTAGCTAAGCAACTGCCCAATGAGACCACCTCCCTTTCGTTCACATAGTAAACAGCTTCTTCAGAATCTCTTCGTGGGGAGATAGTACTTCAAGACCTCACTCTCTATCACCTCTATTTGCTGCAAATAAGTAATAAGTCTCTCCTTCCAATGACTGACTTGAGTCTGTCTATTGACTGATGCACCCTAAGTAGTGAAACCCTCATGTTCAGGTAATAGAAGCATCTTACTGCCTGCTCCCTGCCTTCAACAGTGCAGACACAAGTGGTGGGAAGAAAACTTCAACCATGCTGGCGACCTCATAGTAAATTCATGCCCACTAATGTCAAGAGGCATTTACTGTTGCCCAGCTATCATTCTAGATTTCCCTGTTATTATACGTTTGTTCTTTCAACAACACTGGGTCTTTTCTCAGAGATCATCTTCTTGATGAGGACTTCTCCAGTCATGCAGTCTATTTTGTACCCCCCATACACATACTTCCTATCCTCTTATCTCACTTTATTTGTTCTCCTTAGCACTTGCTACTGACTATTTTATCGACTACATACTTTACTTAGTTATCTTATTTTCTGTCTTCCCCACTAGAATGCAAACTCCATCAGGGAAGGAATTTTCATGTTTTCCTTCCTTCTGTTTCCCTAACATCTGGAGATGTACTTGACACAGAACTGAGACTCCATAAATATCTGCTGAAAAACTGAATGATTCCACAAGAGAAATCGCACAAAATCTCTTCTTATTATGTCATAAAATATTATACTGTCGTGGCAGTGACAGCCTTGGTGATAAAGATCTAAAAAGTTACAAGCATTTTACAGCAATCTGTAAAAATAAGAGATTAATCTGACTTTTGGATACAATTCTTTCATTTATTGCTTCTATATCATTACTCTAAAGGAGATGATCTGGTCTTTAGGAAACAAGTCAGGGTTAGTGGGTTGGAAACGCAACATCAGAAGTCAGGAGTGGGCTGTTGTCAGACACCAACAATGTAGTCTGTCTCTCAGGATCTTATAATGAACATGGAATCCTCATGTTCCGTCTTGTGTCTACTGAGCTATTCTACTGGGACTCTGAGCTACAATCAACCAGCCAACAGAAATTGTTTGGAAGTCAGTTTGGTCCCATTCTTTGCTTTTATCTTGTTAGGAAGTGACAAAACACAAGTAAATCATACAAATACTTAAAATAATTTCAGACATCAGTAAGAAGTAGGCAGATAAAATAGTAGATGATTGTGATAGGAATGGACTGGGGGACTGCATTTAGGGTGATATTTGAAAAAGTACTATTTGAATTAGGGTCAGAACGAAGAGGAGAAAACCATGGAGAAATATTGATAAGAGACTTCTAAATGGCAAATTCAGGAGAAACTAGAAAAATAAAATATCTGACAAATGGCCCTGAGGTCAAATCATGTAGAGCCTTGTAGGACACAGTAAGAAATTAAAATTTTATCAAAAATGGAAGCCAACAGAAAATTCTGAGGAAATATGAAATCCAGATATGTTTTCAAAAGCTCATTCTGGGTGAAGCAAGAATTACCACAGGGGTTAAGGATGGGGCAGGGTAGGGGTGATGGGGGAGATTGAGGCAGAGAGACTTTTAGGAGGTTCTCTTTCCTCTGTTAGCTGTACTAGAAGTTATGTTCGTCCACCATTCTTCATCACTTTCATCCTGGAGTTGATTTTGGTTCAATCCTTGACTGAATTTCCCACTCCAAGTCTCAACAAGAGAAAAAGTACTAAAAACAGTGAAGGTAATTCTAGGACATTTCATTTCAGATGCCATTTTTTATAAACATATGAATTAAGCTCCTAATATTCTAGTTCTTAGGGATACAGAAAAGAATCTGGAACACAGAGAGTATATTCTAGTGCAAGGGATAAACTATAAATAAATAAGTAAGCACAATAACTATAGACTATGAGAAGGCCTTTGCAATCAACAAACACATTGATGAGATAGAGAATAGCAGGAGAGACCAGTTTACGCAGTGTGACCAAGGAAGCCTCTCTAAGAAAGTGGACTGGAATGGAAACTAAAGGTTAAGAATGCGTCACGTGAAGGGGCAGGAAAAGCACATTCTGGGCAGAGAGAACAACAAATGCTCAGGCCTGGGGTTAGAAAAAGGCAGATGTCTTTGGGTGTCAGCTGCTGAGACTCTAGTCAATGAGTGAGAATCGCATAGCAACCCAGTAGCAGAACTACCCTTGTTGTCCTTGCTCAGGAAACACAGAAGTGCTGTCTGGGATCCAACCAGTGACTCATTTCAGAAATGGAGGCTTCATTTTCAGAGATTTCTAGGCACACAATTCTGTGGACTCTTTTTCTTTGCTACCAAATACTGCCCTGATTCCTTTTAAAATATTTTACAATGTTCTCTACCTAGAAGGTACTCTATAAATATTAATAAAAATCATTTCTGTTACTCTATTAAATCAAAGAGCTTACACTTTTCTGACTGAGTGCTTGTTACAATTTAACTTACGGCAATATTTACTTACTGTGAGTGGCTATTCACTTAACACTTGGCCCTGTGACACTAAACCACATTTTAAGTAATGTAAGTGCCAGGATGCACTGGAGTGTGAAAAATATTCACCAAAGAAATATTAGCAGCAATGACACATAAATTGCTTCTTCATTTTTAGAAGACGGGTAGAAGCTATTATTGAAAGTAATTTTAGAGACTAGACTATAAAAGGTAACATGAAGACACTTGAAACAAATTATTCCTCTACCTAGCAGGAAAGATTTAATTGTACTATACAAGTTTATTATCCCTCTTTTCAGATAGGTGTTGGGAGACACAATTGGTGCCAGGTTAATATATCAGATCATAAGTAGGGAAGGGAGAACTCTATTTTTAGGAAAGATAACTTAACATGGACTGAACAAGCATATTACAATATCTATGCTTAACTATTGTTTTCATACAAAGTTAAAGTGAATTGTTCTTTACGAAAGAATATAAAATTTTACTTTGGAGACAAATGAGAACACCTGATGGCAAATTTTAGAAATATCTATCTATCCATCTATCTATCTATTGAGCCAGGAGACAAAAGAAAACAAAAAACCGAAGGTTGTCACTTTCCAGTCAAGCATGAATAACGGAACGTTTTGCAGTTTGAAACAAGACCAGATGTTGTTCAACCCCTCCCATTTATTGACGTCAAGAAGAGTCCCTCTTGTTAAGACATCCTGACTCCCTACCCTGCTATCAACAGCACACCAGGTGGCCTTACCAGTACTCCACCGCCCTCCCTCCCCCACTCCACCATTCTTGCCAGAGACTTCCCCTTAAGAACCTCTCTCCCACAACATTGGACAGATTATTCTACTCTCTTCTCTGAAAATTTTCCTGACCTACACTTGGGACAAAGGAGTCTCACTTAGAGCCCATCTAGCTTCCTTTTCTCTGCCTCTTATTGTCAAAATGGCTTACATATATATTTAAATTCCAAGAATATATTGGGTAGACAAGTTGTATGACTTGGAGACGTGGAAAGTTTTAGAATACTCCTATTTGAAGAGAGTGGTTTATATTGCAGCACCCTCCACCCCAGCTTTATATCTTAGAAAGCACCATGAAAATAGAATGAAATCATGTTCCGAGCTCCTTGGGCTCACCAGAAAGCAATGTGTACATTTAGTACACCTTATTAGTAAACTCTACCTTCCATCCTCCACTCCACTCTACAGTTTGTGGCAAATCACATGCTGACTGTTAAAAAGATGAGCAAATTAATCCCCACAGGGAAGGAAATGCAAAAGTCTTCATTATTATGCTAAGGAAAGAAAATCCTTTAGCATCAATTTGCATTTTCATCCAATAACAATTTGACAACCACATTTAAATAAGCCCCAGGTAAATAAACAGTGAAAGATAAAACTGGAAACTCATAACAATTATATCAGTTCTATTTCCCAACTACCCCCAGAGCAAAACTTGAAGACATTTCTTTAATGAAAGAGGAAACTGCATTGAAAAAGTGACTTTAATTGATGAGACACTTGTTTGTTCAATACAAATGGTGTGTTTATGTGTCGTTTACATAGCGTGAAAAGAAATTGTGATAATAGCATTTAGGGAGAAAGTAAATTGGAATCTAGGACATATAATGAGCTTTACACTGAAGGCAATACAAAGGATGTCAAAGAACAAAATAAAACACTCTAAGAATTTGGTGTCTATAAAATCTACAGTTCTCCATCTCTTTCTCCCTTTCTTTTTCTCTTCCTCCCTCAGTCTTTGCCTAATACATCCTTAGGGCAAAGCCTGATATGAATTTACAATGCCGAATACACAGCTTTATTTCAAGAAAGTTCATGAATAGATAGAACAGGGATGGCAACTCAGAGAATTTTTTTTAAAGCTGTACCACTGCTGTTAAGAAAAATGAATACCCTTTCTGTTCGTCAGCATCTCTTCCTTTATTTTTGTTTTATTGTTGCCTCTAATTCTTCAGTAAAAGTACCCAGAGAGAAATAAAATGAGAGGGGTTTTCACTTCTGAAAGTGAACAATCAGTATGTTCAAAGGTTTTCAATAATGAAATTCTCATTTTTTGTACTATGAATGATACTATTAAGGTGATATTTTATATATGTAAACCTAAGCAAAATTAAAACATCATGACAGTTGTAAGATTTATCTAGGCATAGATTCTTTCTAAAACTCAAAGTCTTGAACTTCCATATATGCAGCAAAGTCAGAAAACATATGCACCTTAGTGATGATTCTGAAGACTTTAGAAATTCATAGAGCTGAAAAGACGCATGTTATATTACAGCAAAAAGATAAGCCATTGTTTGAGGTTTTGTGGAAATTAATGTATTTTACTACAAAAGGAAAATACAATATGAGGTTTCAAAATCTGGAGAGTTAGTCAAAGTAAAATTATATTTAAATGAAATATAATTCATACAAATTGATACAAAAAAAAAAGATAGCAGTGATAGACTGCTATACTGAATGATGTGATTTTATAACTTGTAACTTCACCCATTTTTGAAACGGATTTCTAGCATGAGAGAGCACTTTGAAATTATTATAAATGCATGTAGTAAAACAAACTTGAAAAAGGAACCACAAATACATAGAAATAAAAATTTTAAATAAAGAAAAATTTGAGTCTGTAAAGAGACTTGTAGCTGACTGGGAGAAATTTTAGCATTGTAACATTTTTTTATAAATTTCCATAATTGGTCAAAGAAGCAACTGAAGGAGACCTTGGAAATGCAATGAATAATGCAAATAATAAGCCTGTTTTTTTCTTTTTTCTTCCTTGAAATTTGCTTAGAATCAAACTTACAGCAGAACACCTGGTACCCATCCAGCCTCCTTTCCAAATGCCTTTTCCTGCTATCCCTTGGGGTCATATGATCCACCCCTTGTTTCCTTCCCCCCATACAATCCCTTTGGTCCATCCTCCTTTCCCCCTGACTCTTTAAAAAGCCCCACTCCACTAACGGGCCAGGACAGTAATTTGGATATTTGTTCAGTCAAACCTCAAGATACCCATATCTGGATGAAAAGACTATCCTCTTACTATCAGTCTCATCCTCCTCCATGATTGGCTTTTTGATGGTGACAGACCTAAAGACCTGATGCTAACATAATTTATGTACCTGTGTTTTTTAATGTCATTGATTCCATTCTTCAGGTTCCCCAGCCTTTCTGTTGGATTTTGCCTGAAATAATAATTTTTAAAGATACTTTATAATCATTATGCTTGACCGTATTTAAAATTAGAATTTAACATTTCTTTGTGCATTTATTTATTCATTCATTCATCTGCTCAACAATATTCACCAATAGTCATAGACCAGGCATCTGGGTATAAGGAGCAAAAAACACATGCTCCCCTCTGATGGAACCACAGCAAATTAAAGATAGGCATGTATATATGTACATATATATGTACATATATTCATATATTCCAGTGCTTTAAATGAGCTATGAATAAATTCTTAAAATAAAAAGAGGGCACTACTTACCAACTCCGCTGAGAAAACCAGGAAAAGCTTTAGAGAATCATTTACCTCTGAGATGGAATATTAGAAGCATCCAGAAATTTCTATCGCTCCCCACCCCCAAACTAAGTTTCACATCCTAAATTCACTAAATTTTAATACTTGACAAAGAATTGACTTGTGGGGGGAAAGAAGCAGCAAAATGAAGCAAAAACAAAAATTTCCAGAAGTCTGCCAAGCAATGAATCATTTTTAATGGCAACCAGAAATTTATAGTCATTAAAAGAATGTACAGATGAGTACTTTTTAAAAAATGAAAATTGAAAGAGAGCACTGGTAATTCTTTATCATCACCACTGATTTCTCTCAAAATAACAGTTGTAAATCAATTACTCCTTTATTAAGCAAAGCTTTGTAGTTTCATTTTGTACTTTAATGGATACAGGTGATAGATAACCCAGATATAACCTGAAAATTCAGGATCTCTTTTAAACATAAGTAGGTACTACGACTCTATAATAAGAGGCAAAATTAAACATTTAGCATAAACTACAAAAAAAATTCTTTAAATATAATTTAGCTACAGATAAAAGAATGTGAAGTAAATGTATTGTAAATTTCAATGTGTGGAAGCAAAGTAAGAAGTCTTCACACTTCCTCAGGAGCAAGGGTTTTTTAATTATCACCCACCTGCAAAGCCTCCGAATCAAATCCTCAGGTCGTCTTGCTATCTTTCTGGGAAAATCCATTTTTTCAATTCCTTTGAGAATTAAATTGTAGGTCATCATTTGGTCAATCCCAGAAAAGGGTGGACTAGAAAAAAAAAAAGGACACTAGAACCAGTGTCACACACATTTATAACTGTTTCTTTTCTTTCTCCCTCCTCCTCTTTCATTAGTTGTTTTAAAACAAACCTAGATGTATGCTAGAAAATAATTTGATTAAATTTTATAATACTGAACAATTATCCACACACATATACATACAGTTAATTTGTCAGGGTATAATTATCTCTGAAAAGAAAAATAAAGGAGGTGACAAAAGCATGACAGAGGTGTGATTTTTTTTTTTTAAGTATATAAGAAAAGTGTCTCTCATGAGTTGATAATTGAAGTATAAATGAAGAGAAGCAAAACAATCACATGTGGGCCAAGATTTCAATATATGTGGGCCAAGATTTCAAGATAGCTGGTACAAATGACAAGTGTCAAGAGTGGGCATGGGTTGTTCTTGGAGCAGGAAGGTGAGTAGGTCTACAGGTGGAGTGAAGAAGCAGCAGCGCAGTATAAGAGATGAGAGAGTTGCCATATAGATCTAATGGACTATGATACAACCAGAGTAAGCTTGATTTTACTGCAAGGAGAATGAGCAGTGATGATATTTGTGGTGGGTGAAGGAAGGTGGCTGGATTCTGGATCTATTAGATGGTAAATTCAACAGGATTTGTTAGTAAAGTGAATGTGGTATGTGGGAAAAAGGAAAGGCCTCAAGAATAATACTAAAATGTTTTTATTTATAAATGGAGCTATCATTTACTAAAAAGAACTACTTGGATAGGAGACAGGCAGTGGTGGTGCAGGGGTGAGGAGGGAAGAGAATTAAGAGATGCTTTACACATCCAAATGGAGATGCTAAGCAGACAGCTGAGTTTATGAATCTGGCAAATGGTTAGGACTGAAGATATGATTCTGAGGAGTTATCAGACAGTATTTATGGCCATGTGAGTTGAGGGAATCATCCAGGGAGTGAGTAGATGGAAAGTGATTAAGCACTGAATGGGTCCAATGTCAATAGGTTAGATGATGATCAATTCCAGAAAAGGGTGTACTAGAAAAAAAAAAAAAAAGGACACTAGAACCAGTATCACACATATTTATAATTAAGTTCCTCCTTAGTTACTTGGAGACCAACAAGGAGTCACCAGTGGAGGAAAAGAAATGAGAGAAAGGGACCCGAGAAGCCACATGGAGAGAGTTTTGATGAAAATATTGCTAAGAATGTGAAAGCACTGGGAAATGACTTCTGAATGCTGATAACATTTTACTGCACACATTTTTGCTTTTAAAAACACTTTAATATCTATTAAATTGAGTCATTTAACTTTTGAAAATTAAAGGCAACTTTCATGAACTACTCTGTTGTATCTTGGCCTTGCTTGAGACTTTGGATACTCAGAGTTTCTGTTCTTGGTAATAAACTTGAAACAAGGTTGGCATACCTACTTTTAAATAATCTATGTTTCTCTTGAAGAGAAGATAATGTAGAAAACAAAAAATTGCAATAGCATTTTCAACTTTTTAGTAATTTACAACTACATTGCGTTTGTTTTTGTTGCTTTTTTTTAAGACTTGATTTCATTTTCATTTACCTTCTAACTCTCCAGAGTGCAAGATATTTAAAGGTAACTTTTATACAATTTCTATGTCTTTATGACAACTCAAGACTACCTTAGTAACTCTAAGTAATATAATGGGATTTCTCTCCTTTCCTGATTGCCTCACTTTATTTCCCTACTCCAATAATAATTTATTCCAGGTGATAAAGACTGAGATACACATAGTTACCTACTAAAACCATCATATAGCTCTTAGAAATCAGCTTAAAAATATTTCAGAAAGGAGGAAATAAATTCATTAAATACAATTCTTTGTATCCCTTCAGCAACTTTCTCTCTGAATGACTGGAAATTTTTTGCTTATTTCCTTCAAAATCTCAAGGAATGTCTATTTTAAATTGATTACAGATAACAAAACATAATTTTTCATATCTATATGTTCAATGGAAGCAGTCCGTAGCCACAGGTAATCTGCTATTGAAGTTTACAGTGCAAAAAGCTCAAGAGGATGCTATGAAACTCTCTTAAGGTATGTGTTGAAATCTGTATTCTCTCCAACAGACATAATTCAGTATTTTTTACGCTGTTCTATATGCAAATCCTCCCTGAAATTAAGAGTGAAAATATTCGGTTATAAGGGTTAATATGGATGATCAAATCAGTTAATGAGAAATGGAGACACAATACTGGAAAGAAAACTGGTCTGAATCTTGTGTGTGCATGCTTGTGTACTGTATGACACACACATGTAAAGGAAAGTGTAACATCACGTTTAGAGTCAGAAGAACTGTGATAAAATCCCTGGTTTGGATAGGTAGATCTCTGGCCTGGTTTTCTAATCTATAACATTAAAATCATAAAGCAATACAAATTCCTACTTTAACTTCCATACAAATTTGTAAAAATTAAGCTAAAGTAAGTGCTTTGTAAAGTAAGTGCTTTGCAAATTGTAAAGGACTTTGCCAATATGCAGTTATATTACATATAAGCCTATTTATGATATGTATGTGCATATGTATGTGTATCAGTGTACATGTGTATTGAGAACTTGAGGTCTTGGATTAATTAATATATTCCTTTAATCTCTTCAAGAATAACAATTCAATTTTAACTGCTAAAATTCCTGCTGTGTCTTATCCCTCTTCATTAGCACCTCTAGAAAGTAGCTGACAAGGGAATTAAAATTTAAATCCAGCAATGTTGCTTTCCCTTGCAGTACTGGTCAATGATTTATGGGGAAGATGGAAGAACATAGCTACTTTTAGTTTAATTGATCAATGAATTTAATTGAACTAAGAGTGCTATTTTCTCAATTATCAAAATATATACGAGGAAACAATAGCCTGTAGTTTTGATTGTTTTTCTTTTTTATATAAAATCTTATGGAAGTAACACTGCAGGCTGTGGATGTGCATCACTATAAGTCTACATCAGTATACTCTACATTAAGTTTACCACTAAAAGTTCTATTCTATCCTTCATCATTTAATTGTACCCTTTTACCTTAACCTGGGTTATCAAATCCTTCACACATAGTATTTTATCTATAACAGTAAATCTTTCCATTTTAGATAAACCACAGCAATTCTACACTCCTTACTTTAATCTTCCTGAAACTTTTCTCCATGTTATAAACTAGCAAGAAAGCTATATATGAAATTATGCAAAGAGAGAAAAACCATACTTACTCAAAAGCATATCCACACAGTTAAAGCTTAAATTATATAATTTTACATTAGTAAGTTATTTTTGCACTTCTCTGAAGAACTGCTGAACACGACTTGAAGGTACTTACTTGCCTGTTAGGAGTTCATACACTAGAATTCCCAGGGACCAAAAATCCACACTGAAATCATGTCCCTTGTTGAGAATGACTTCAGGAGCTACATACTCCGGAGTTCCACAGAATGTCCATGTTTTCTGACCAGATCCTATTTTTTTAGCAAATCCAAAATCAACCTAGACAAGAATGTCAAAGAAATTTTCAGTGACAATAATACTCCTGTTCCTCTTCAAGTTTCCCTCTAACTTCCTCAGTCTTTTATTCTACACCCCTGTCACATTACACACACACACACACACACACACACACACACACACACACACACTGACCCCCCCTCACTTAATCCTTTTGCGGGGCCAGGTGTAAGTCTAGTTACTTTAGAGAAAGTTAGCTCCACGCACACATCTCCACCCCTACAACCCCTAGAGGATAAAAGGAATTGCTTAGCAAGGGGGAACCAGAACAGCACATGCAAAGCTCAGGAGAAGCAGGACTAAAGAAATTTTTAAAACAGTGGTGACAGACATTGGGAGGAAATTGGAAGGGGGAAGTAATAGACCTTGTACACATAAAGCTCCATCCCAAAGGAAAACAATAATAGCAGACTTGACTGTCAAGAAGGAAGGCTTAACATTCTGGACAGTCTTGAAAACTATTACGCACAATGTCTGCACCCTCTAAATTCAGTTCAAAGCCAAGCCAGTATCTTCTCATCTCATCTTTGAATGCAGAGTGTAGACATTCAGTCTCAGAAGTAAAGGCGGTGGACCGTACTTCCCTAAATATCTTTATTCTGAAGAGCAACAGTCAGCAGCCACAGTAGGCCAGGCCCTGTGCTCATCTTCTACATAAAGAGTCGACAAGGAGAAGCCTAGTGTGCTGGGAATACTTACACACAGCTGACTCACATTATATCACGTGCCATGCATAAACTGAGAGGGCCAAAGAACATGTACTTCTTAAACGTTAGTGAGAAGATGATGGGGGAAGATGTCATTAGGAGGGGACATCTGGGCTCAGCCCTGACTATCAGTCGCTCTCCCGGGGAAATGAATCAGTGCTACCAGCATCTGTCTTTTCAGAATGGGCCCCTCTACTTCTCAGAGACTCTATTCAATGAACTCTGTTCACAGAATACAGACAGCAAGGAAGGCTGGAGCAACAGAAGACCCGCTCATTGAATGGAGTCAGTGTATATGCCTGAAACCCTGCCCTGAAAAACAAACAGCTGGTTTCCTTCCACAGGGTTATTTAGCATGGACTTTTTATCCCCAATACATACACATATTATTTTATTACAACCACCCTTCTCCTCCTTTAAGTAAACAGAAACACAAATTATACCTGGGATTCAACATCCACATTTTAACAGCTTTATTGCACATGGATAATTTCAATAATATAGCAACTCTTGGTTAAAAAAAAAACTATGTAAATAAGGTCAACATATCTAATTTGACCCTCACCTAAAAAAGTATGAGTCAGTGAACTATGAAATCTAACTCTCATTTATATATTCAAATATTATCAGTAATTTTTTTGCTTTAACTTAAGTAAATCTCTTAGAAATAAATCTTCTGAATGCTTTTCAGTATTTTTCATATAATAGTAAGGATTTCCTCATTAGAAAAATGGAATTTAAACAACCTAATTTGAAGTAAGCTTTTACTATTTCCTTTAATCTACACAAAATGACTCGCAAAGATGATAATTAAGAAATGGCCGGGTTATTATAAAATCAAGATTTGTAA